>PVJI01026031.1:0-19529 GCA_004026765.1 Micronycteris hirsuta
TCTGCTCACCTGCTCGCCGCGGGGTCGCCGAGCACTCTCCCTTCGCTCTGCACCTTCTGGTTCACCAAACTTGATGAATGTATCTTCTTTAATTCCTTGGTTGTCGGACTTCCTCTCAATATGATTTTCTGTCAGATCTGGCTGTGTTTGGATGTGTATATTTCTTTTTTTTCCCTTGTTTGGTTGTGCGAGGTTGTACTGTGCACTCACCTATGCCGCCATCTTAGGAAATCCTTGATGTTATTTCTTCCTCCAGTGTTGTTGAGGTCACAGCGTGCCGAGCCTGGCCTCATGCAACGCAACCTGGCGGCAGAGGTTTGAGAGCTGGCACAGCCTCCTGTGTGCATGGCCTAGGCCGCCTCAGTTCTGTACAGGGGGTTGATGGGAGAGGGTGCAGGAGTCCAGGTCTCACTGAGAATGGTCCTTGCTCGTACCAGACAATTCATGCAGGACGTGGGGGAGAGGAGTGTTCTCACTCTGCACACACGGGCACACGCACACACCTGCACACATTAGCATGATTGGTAGCGCGCCCGTAAACCAACAGTCAGTGCTTACCAACTGGGTAACAGGAAGCAAGAACACACGAGTGTGAAATAAAAAGAACCCCCCCTACTGGCAGAGCACTTTTCACAAGGGAGCTCAGGTATATATTTTTTCTCCATTTCCTATTTCTCCCCTCTGTTGTTTTCTTGCTTTCCTTCTTGTTGATTTTTTCTCTGACAACACTGCAGATTCCCAAAGAATGGTCAGATTCCTTCTCGTCTCTGCCAAGCAAATGCTGTCTGTCCATAACCTGGTATAAATGAATCATGACCAGACATCACTTGAGGGCAACATCCTCTTCGCTCATCTCTCTGGCGTCTCTGCCAAGGATCCCAACCAACACAAACATGCTTCACTCCCAGGCGCCAAAGGTGATGGTGTCTTTCCCCGACTTTATGATCACTTTGCTCATTATGGTGAAATTGAAAATCCCATGGAAGGGAAACAGAGTAAAGAGAGTCACATAATCCCACCAACCCTGCAGTGGTCTGTGTTAAAATTTTCATCTTTTTTCTTTAAGAAAAGGCCACTTTTTTTTTTTAAAGAACTAGTGCCAACAGTAGCATTTTGAATTTTTTTCATTTCTTGGCATTATTTGCAGGCGCTTTTCCCATGCCATTAAGTAGACTTTGAAACCAACTTTTTCATAGCTGCGTATTAGTTCCTTATTTCACTCTCCCTCAATTTATTTAACCAGACTCCTCCTGTTGTATCCTCAGGTTTCCAGTTTTCCAATGTTATATGCAGTTCTGTGGTTAGCATTGTAGTATTCAAAGTCCTGTCCACATTTCTGATTAAGCCAGATGTCAACTGAGATTGTCCAGGTGAAATAGTCTCAAAACCCCCAATTCCGAAATCAGTGGAAGCCCAAAACCTTTTGAAGTTTCCGCTACTTGACAGGGTCCCTGGCCTTCCCTGGGCCATCCCAACCCTGGGCCATGCTCCCCTTGCCATGAAACTCAGCCCCTTCTTTGGCTGTGGCCATAGGAAATCACTCACACAAAGCAGTCACTTGTTTAGAAGATGTTGCTGAAGATTTTGGGGTCCTGGGACGGTACCCCTGGGTGGCCCTCACCCTCCCTCCCTTTCTGCTCCTCCCTGTCCAGTCCTCCCTCTGCTTTCACAGTGCTGCGACCTTGTCCTGGGCAGGTGTGAGGCCCCGACACCCAGGCCCTCCACAGAGGGCTCATCTTCTACCCAAGCCCTAATTGGGCCATTTTTTTCCCCAGCAGAGATAGAGCCCCATCAAAGAACAAGGGGACCCCGAACAAGGGTGTCAGGGTCCAGAACAAGGGGACCCCACTTGTTTTCGGGGTTCCTGTCCAAAGAGGAATTCGGTGCCAACACTTGATTCTCACACTTGGAAGAGTTTGTCGCTCGACAGGGGTACTGGGCTGAACTAGGTGAATACGAGGCATTGAAAGGTGTTTAAAGCCAAGAATTAGAGGTGGGATGAGAACCTTAGTAACAGCTCGATTCGCCTCTGCTGCCTGACTCCAGAGCTGCCGTGTTAGTATGAATGGCTGACCGAGCCCCAGGACCTGGGCCTGGGGTTAGATTTCCCTCCTAACAACCCGAGACCCCTTCATGAGAAATGGATCTCCGCATCACCCAGAAAACTAACAACCAGAGAAGGTTCAGTCTCTGCCTAAACCACACCCCACCCCTCTGTTCTGCCTTGCCCAGGAGACCTGGCAAGATGTCACGCCACTGGCACGTGTCGACTCCTCTCTCTAGAAGTAACACTTATGACCCAGCCTTGGGACCAATTTTAGATGTGTCTAGGAATCTGTTAATTCTATGAGTGATATATGTGTTAAAATGGATATAAAATATGGAACAGGTACATATTTCATCATACTAAGCTTAACAACTAAAAATAAGCAGCCCTGGCCAGGCGGCTCAGCTGGCTGGAGGGTCGTCCCACACACTGAAAGTTGTGAGTTCAATTCCTGGTTGGGGCACATGTGGGAGGCAGCTGATCAATGTTCCTCTCGCCCATGGATGTTTCTCTCTCCTCTCTCTCTCTCTTGCCCTTCCCCTCTCTCTAAAACCAATAAACACATCCTTGGGCGAGGATTAAAAACAATAATAATGAAAAAACAAACACCTAGAAAAGCGTGTGTTTAATCACTCAGCTCCAAAATGGTGCGGGCTGAATGAGTGAACCTTCTGGAGGGGGTGTGACCAGGCAGAGCTCAAGGGGCACGTCGGTGCCTTCGGCATGGCTGGTCAATTTGGAGAGCGGTTATTGAGGTTCAGATGTGTTTCCGACATGAGAAGCCCTGTGAGAGCAGCGAAAGTGTTTAAGGAAAGAAACAAACCAGTGGAAGGGCGGGACCTAGCGAGTCACAGCCCAAACCCCAGGGGATAAAACCACCTGATGGGGACTCCATCCAGGGAGACCTGTCCCGCCCGCAGGCCACACTGAGCTCAGCCAGTGGAGGGGAGTAGAAAGGGAAGCTCAGTGGACTGGACAGGGGGCTCCGTGGGAACGGCGGGGTTCCTCATGCAAAGTGCAGGCAGCCAGGCCTCCCTGGCCAGCCCGGGCTCTTTCCCGCCTCCGGCACCTGTGCTGCTCCGTCACCCAGCGGGTAAGACTGAGGATGCCGCCATTCACGCTGTTCCTTGGCGTCCACGATATCAGTTCTGTCGGTTCCATGGGGTAGGTTTTTCCTCAGGGAGGTGGCATTTCCTGGTGGTGGGCGTGTCCTCTGGGCTGGTCCGGGGGTGTGGACCCTGGACCCACAGCCCACCCCAGGAGATCGCAGGGAGGGGGTGCAGCTGTGAGGTGGGGTGAGTCAGCCTGAAGGACCTCCCGTTTTTAAGGGGTCTGCTTCTCACACCTGAATGTCCCGCTCATGAGCCCACCAAGGCCACCTCAAAGCAGTCACAGTCCCTTGGCCTGGAGCACCAGGAGGGGGCTCCCCTGTCCCACATCTGTCCTCTCTTCTCTGCGCCTTGGGCTGAGGCTCCCTCCTTTCACCCCATCCCCACCCACATCCTGTGTTTCTTGGACTTGACACAGTTTCTAGATCATTAAAAACACCCCTTCTTGGCTTCCAGTGCTTTCACGACTTTTAAAATGTCTTTTCCACAGTGGGTAGGGGTTTGGGAGGCTTGTGTCCTGGGGGTTGTCATACCGAGTCTCCTCGTCCTACAGCCCCAATGTCCCGTTTGTACGAATGGGTGCTCCACGCCACTAATTGTCAGGGAAAGGCAAACACAGCCACAGTGAGATGTCACTCACCTGCCAGAGTGGCTATCATCGACAGGCAGAAAATAACAAGTGTTGGTGAGGATGTGGAGAAAAGGGGACCCTCATACACTGTTCCGGGACTGCTGGAATGGCTCACGGAACTCAGGGAAGTGCTACGCGTGTGGCAGTTTTATTGTAGAGAACACACACGAGGACCAGCTGAACAAGGCAACAGATGCACAGGGCGCAGTCCGGGAGGGCCCTGAGTGCTCAGCTCTGGCGTCTTCAGGATGTGTTACCACACGGGCATGTCAAAGTGTGATGACCAGCCCGAGAAGCTCGCCCCAGCTTTGGGGGTTTGGATTTTTTATTGGGGTTTAGTCATGTAAACACGATTAATTGAATCATTGGCCTCAGTGACTGAATCCAATCACCTCCTCAGAGCCTGGGCTGACATCTTGTGGTTCGAAGTCCCAACTCTCTAGAATCGTGTGGTTGGTCCTTCCAGCAAGGCAAGCCCCCGTTCTGAAATGTCTAGGAACCCGCCGTGAATCACCTCGCTGGCATAAACTCGGGGGCCACCAGGCACCACGACGCACTGCCATCACCCCAGAAATGAAGCGTCTATAGGCTCCCTCCCAGCAATCAGGGACGAGCACAAGCCAAAAGCTGTGTTATCTAACACGTACCACGTTGCCAAGTTTTAAAATATTCCCTCTATTTCTGCTCCTTAAATTCTGCGAGATCAGGTATATAGGATAAGCATTTTAACTCCTGGGTTATATTAATCCGTGTATCCTAAACACATGTAAGAAATGATCCTAAACCTGTGTCTTCATCCAAATAAATGAATTCACCGGTCTGTATTTAAAGCTGGCTTGGCCCGCCTTCCATTGGGTCCATCTGCCAATCACAGTGCGCTTTGCAGAGGCGAAGCATCCAGGCTGGCACCATGGCCTGAGATACCCTCCGCCCCCCACCCAAGGCCTATTTTTTCCAACACATTCCAGAAAACCAATGATTTTGTCACACTCTTATTGTGTCCACAGTGCCCTTGGCTTTGTCAGGTTGCATATACTTCCACCCAGAGAGTTTGGCCACCTCTCCTCTCCTATAGTTGCTTCTCTCCTTCATCTAATGTAAGTAGTTCCAAGGTACGGAAAGGCTCAGAAGGAAAACCTCACCTCCCTGTGTCTTCCTAGTGACAAAAAAGAAAGACCCAGTGACAAATGGAAGGCTACCTGCTTTCAGAGGTGGCCTGAGGAAGAGAAAGCCCAGGGCTCCATCCACAGGTGGGTCATTCTGGAAGATTCTGGAGCAGCCCATGAGAGTTTGGTGTGGGTGGCTTGCCTGCTTTTGGAGTTCTGGTGTGTCTCCAGGCACTTGGGAGGGAGCTCTTCATTCTGCAGGGCAGGGTGTCAAGTTTCCCTTCTGCCCCCTGCCCTGCAGCAGGACTCTCCTGGAGACCAGGCCCTCTTCTGATTCCCCTTACCTGCTAGAACACACTGGCCCATCGGTGATCCCCAGGGTCCTAAAGGAGGCTTCTTAGCAGGTGCCCAGGTGAGCCGCACTGGGAAATGGTGAGTGTGGAGGGAGCAGAGCCAGCTCCGGGGAACGGTGGCCAGGAGACCAGGGTCGTTGTACCTCTTCACCACTCACCCAAGGATGTGATGTCCCTTTGGCTGCCGTGCTACTTTCTCTTTGCAAAACTATTGATTCTACTTCCAAATATACCCTAAGCCGGCCGCCTGCATCAGCCACATGTGACAAGTTGAATAACTGGAGGACACAGAGAGGGCCAGCCGGTGAGTGGGAAGCTGCGGGGCTCAGACTAGCTAGTGCCTTGCACGCTTCATCTGGAGGCCCCGTGCTGGCCGGCCCACCAGCCCAGGCAGGATGGAAACTGAGCAGTATTCAGGCTTGTTCACCAAGTCCAGAGCGTGGCACCAGGCATTCTTGGCTTCCTCCAAACAGCAGCACAGAAGCCGTGGCCAAGGCCAAGCCCGGCTCCTGTTTGATGAGTCATCTTGCGTCAGCGTGATGCGACATAGACACCCTATAGCAAGCGGCTCCGCAGCTGCTGCCTCTGGCTCCAGCTTTTTCCAGAAGACGAGGTAGCCAGATTCCCAAGCCCCAGCTCTAATGGCACTTTGCAACTCTACGTAAGCAAACTGTCACCTCCAAAGGCTCTTCTGCGTTCCTCATTATTCCTTCGGGGGCCCCAGGAAAACAGGCCCTATGAAGAATCTGGTTTTACTTAAATGTGAAAACAACAACAACAAAAAATTGATGGTCTGTGCATCTAGGAAAGCAGACGATGGGATGGAGTCCTTCTCTTTCCCCATCCATAGGCCAGGGCTTTGTACTACCAGAGACCAACGCAGCCAAACAGGTTCTGAGTCTGAAAAATTTTACCAGGTGTGATCAAAGAATCTACTCCTGCAGAAATTTTCAATATGTTTACGTGTGTTTGTATAAAGTTTATAAGGTCGCTTTTTATATGCATTATGTTATTTAAGCTTCACAGAACTCTAGGAATCCAATGTTTATTGTGGTCTACAGAAAAGAAGACAGGTTCATTAAAATGAAAAAAATTGCTCAAACCATCAATAGTTGCGTTAAATATAGAGCATAGCATTCCGATTCCAAATGCAATCTATGTTTTCACCCAAACAGTCCAATCTATCTCCTTGAGATGTCTTCCGTGAAAGGCTGTCAAAATATTTTGAAGAATGCTTCAACCTGTGTTTTAGGATGCTTAGACGCTGGAGAGCTGAGTGAAATCTGCGCATCTCTCACATGGCCACTAGATGGCAGGATAACCTCAGTGATGGAGACGCGGGCTCGATTCCGCACGCCAGTAGAGGGCTGTCGTTGCTTGTTTCAAAAAGTGAGACGTGAAACAAAAAGGAAAAAGAAAAAAAAAATAAGAAAAAGAAAAACAAAACAAAACAATAAAACTTCAGTGTCTGCACTGATGAAATAGGGTGGTGGGAGGTTTGTTTTTCTTTTTGCTTTTTCTTTTTCAAATTAGGCACTGGAAGTTCAAACAAGTCTCCATTTTCACCACTGTGTTTGTTTTCGGAGGCAGGAGGTCAGGACTCGGGCCAGCCGCCTAGCCTACATTATTCATCTGTCCAGCTCCAGCCCTGGAACAAACGCGAAGAAACGAAGTAGCTTCAGTGGAGGGGGAACAGTGTCGTTATTGTTGCTGGTGACAGTTCTATTTGCCAACAAACATAAAAACATACTTTGGAACCCGGAATGGGCTTGTCAGAGGGAACTTTTGTTCCATGTTTGGGCTGGGACGCTTCCAGATAGAAATCAGGCTGGCATTTGAACTTCAGGAGGCCGGGAGCGAGCTGAGCCCAGCAGCCAGTGACCCGAAAGGCCGGGCCATCAGCTGCGGTTCTCATCTGGGTGTTGCTTGACTGCCCTCCACGGGGCTCTGCGTGGCCAACGGGGGTCACTGCCCTGACTACGTGTCATGGGGGAGGAGCGCAGGCACGCAGTCCGGGATGGTGTGCTCTCGAAAAAGGGGGTCAACGGGCTTTGGATTCTCAGCTTTTGGAAGGTGGTCCTCCTTTTCGGGCTTTGGGATAGCGAAAGCGGTCCTGTTCTTGCAGGATTTAATTTGCTGTCAGCTCACACTTATTGCGAGATTGTCGGTGGCACCTTTGGGATCCTTTGTGAAACATGGATGAATGGCTCTAGGGGTAAACCTGCCATTGCTGAGCCTGCTGGTGAGAGCGTAGGGCGGGAAACGCAAGTAAATGCCAATCTCAAAGGCATAATTCAGAAGGCCAATCCACATATTCCTGCTGCTGTTACATGATTCAAGTTCAAGGGCCTGTCCAAAGCTGTCTGGGGTCTGCCTCCTCCCCCGGCAGTTGGGAGAATCTAGCTGGATGGCCTGGATTTACACTAATGTGCTGTCTTCTGGGAAAGGAGAGAGGGTGATGAAGGACCACCATGGTGAATATCATCGACACACGGTATAACTGACAGAAGTCCATGAATTTTTTTTTATATCTCATCCAGGGACATGCTTTTAGGAAGGGAGAGAGAAGAAGAGGGGGAGAAACACTGATGTGAGAGAGAAACACCAACCAGTTGTCTCTTGCACGCACCCAGGTAGGGACAAAACTCTTAACCTAGTCATATGCCCTGATCGGGATTTGAACCCACGACCTTTCCATTTATGGGACTACTCTCCAACCAACTGAGCCATACTGGCCAGGGCAGCACTTGGTGAATTTTAACTCGCTGATCCTCACCTCACTCTCTCCGAGGCCACAGCATCACCAGACATTTAAATCCAGCTATTAAGAGATGATCTGGTCCAAAATGTTCCTGAGTTGGCCAGCTCCCTACAGGAGCCATTCAAGAGATGGTCAATGAACAGATACACCTTATTTTACGAGTAAAGTAACAGCTTCTGGGAAGCGAGGCGGTCGTCTCAGTGAGGGGCGAAGCCTCTTAGGAGGCTTTGCTGTGACAGAGACCAGGGGCACGGGGAGTGGGCCAGGTGACTCACCATCTTCCTGTCAGTTACCTGTCTGTAAAACACGGACGTGGGGTGATAATTTAGAACGTACGTTCCATACCAAAGAGCCCGGGGCCTAATGTTGGGAGGGACAGGGCCTTCTTTTATTTGGGGGGTTGGTGGGGAGAATGGTGAATTCAATTTAAAAATCTTAATCCGTTTTTAGCACTCCATAGTAGGAAGGATTAATCCTTTGTCATTTGTGGTGCTAAATTATTATCTGGGTTTTACTTATTTTTGATTTTTCTGACAAATGTAGTTCATTCTAGAAATACTTTCTTTTATAATTTTGTTTACATGACTTTTATGCTTTTAAAGTTTTTGCTTTCTTATACAGAGATCAGGTATCCCTGTGTCATTTTAATGGTTTTATCTTGATGTTTAACTTTTAAAATATTTTTGTTATTAAAATTTGCAATGAGTACATACTCATTTAAAGAATGTGACTAGCGTGGATGCACATAATTTTCATGAAAATTAAAATGCCACCTTCACACTGTGTCCCCAGAGGCAACCACTATTAACAATTGATGTGTGAATTTGTCAGCTTTCTCCAAATTTGAGGCATATGTGTGTGTGCGTGTGTAGGTGGCATTTATTTCTACATAAGTAACATGCACACACCTACATATGTGGACATATCGGCGCACAGCTTGGTTATCTTCACGGAACACTAGCTCTTGAGAGCATCCCAGGCCCCTGCACCTTCCTCTGTTTAATTACATGCTATTCCATATTAGACAGGGGTCATCATGTACACTTGACTTACTAATTCATCGAAAATTTGTGTTAGTGAGTGGTGCGAGACAAGGGTCCAAATGGATTCTCTTTCTCCAAACACCTGATTTTCCCAACAGCGCCCTCCCTGCTGTGCTGGGTAACGGGGGTGGGGCGTGTTTTATTTTATCGTCTGCTTTCCAAGTCCGCACACGGGATACTACGTTTGAGAAACAGGTATCGTGAAATGTGAATGCTACCCTACAATTAGGAAGTACATTCCTATATGTAATTTGATTTGGCTTTCACTGGGACTCTATGATGTGGGAAGTATTATTTTTTCTATTTCACACCTGGGCAGGTGAGATGTAAGGTGTGAGTTTGGAGGTCCAGGGACTGCCCAGGGTCACACAGCTAAGGCCGGCCTGGGACTTGAGTTCAGGTCTCTTGATTTCTAAGCTTTCTTGACCGTGGCCTTGACCTCAAGGATGTTCAACAATCAAATTAAATTGGCAAATCTAATTTGCCAATTGGCAAAATTGGCAAAATGCTGGTCTCCTTGGGCATTTTGTTTAAAATGGAGAGTATGTTATCAGCTTTGAGAACTTCACTGGATCCCAGCACTGGAAGGGATTCTGCGGGATCAGGGATCTGTCAAGACTCTTGCTCAGACAGATGCCCTTTTCAGGAGGGGTGTGGCCTACGCTTCCTGCTCCTTTATTTAAGAGGTTGGCAAGAGCAAGCATTTATTATTTCACAATCACTGTGGGCCAGGCACAACTTACCTGGGCTCCTCTGGCCCAGGGTCTCTTACCAGGCTGCAATCAAGGGTGGGGTGGGCTGGAGTCAAGGTCAAGTCTTGGGGGAGGACTCGCTTCCAAGCTCACTCATTGGCTGTTAGTAGGGTTACCTAACTGGCAGGATTCAGGTCCTCATTGGCTGTTGCCTAGAAACTTTAATTTCTTGCTCTGAAGGCCTTTCCTCCAGGCAGCTCACCCCATGGGAATCGGCTTCCTCCAGGGCAAGTGAGGAGGAGACAATGTGCCAGGACAGAAGCCACTGTCTGTTTGCACCTCATTTTGAAGTGACATCCCATCACCAGTGCCATAGGAGGGCGGGCCACTGGGGGCAGAGTTAGACCCGCCGACCCCCGACCAGCGTGGGGGTTGCTGTCCCTCCACTGAGGCCTGCAGAAGGTGGATAACTTAGCTCAGGTTCCACAAGTGACCGGAGTGAGGCTGGGGGAGCAGCAAGTCTGGCTGCAGAATGTTCTGTCACTATGACTTGGCTACACTGCCTCACAGGTAGAAGGTGGTGTGGACTCACTCCTGAGTTCAGAGGACGAGGGGGTGTGGTGTGTACGGTGACAAGTCCAAGGAGGGCGGGCATCTAGCCTTTCCCTTGGCATGATTGGTGGAAAAGTTAGCGCTCACTTAATTATCGTAGAGAATTGGGTGCCTTTCCTTTGTCTTCAAATCTCAAATACATGCCAATAATAATACTTTTTATTTTTGAAGTGCAAAAGAATACAGAGAAAAGCGTGTCTCCCACAGATCCTTTCCCCTGGCGCTCCACTTTCCTCCTCGGATTCCTGCGTTTCCTTCCCGAGATGGTCTGTGCATGTAGCAGCTTCGGAGACCCGCTTTTTAAAAAATACCCGCATGGGAGTAGAAAGTCGACCCGTGGAGTGGGAGAAGGTAAGGACTCCAGTATTTATTAAAAACATACAAAGATCTTACAAATGTAAAGCAGATAACCCAACAAGAAAATGGACTGATACTTTATGCAAGAGGAAGGTGACCTGGCCACGAGGCACAGAAAGAGGTCACCAGGTTTCCTGGTCATCGGGGACATGCACAAAACTATGGAAAGACCCCAGCACGACCCACAGGACGGTGACAGCGCAAAGGGTGGCCGTCACCAGGACCCGGTGCCCAGCAGCAGCGCCAGTTTCTCCGCAGCCTCGGCAGCAGGGGGCTGACCCTGTGTTTTGCTCTGGCCGCTCTCTGGGTGCCCACGGACAGCCCACGTGGCTCCACCACGCATTTCCTCCGTGAAGGCCCTCAACAGATGCCCTCCTGTGACTGGCCTGTTCACATCTTTTCCCCGTTATTCAATGGGAGTGCCTGTCCCCTTCACTGTCCAGTGGTGAGCATTCTCTATACAGTCTAGGTTGTTCCTTTTAAAAAACCTTACTTGTGAGATTTTGAGGGGAAAACAGTGCATATACAGCACGTGAACTTTCTGTTTATTTGTGAGAATGAGCAGATGTGATCAGAGCACTTGGATTTCAACACTGACTTAAAATATGCCTTTAAAAAAATCATGAAACAGTTCAATATTCAGAAAGGTGCAGAGGATAATATATGGACTTACATAGCAATTTATAAAATCTTAACATTTTCCATCTTTGTTTCAGATCATATTTTTAAGGGAAAAAAAAAAACCAGGCGGAGTCCTCTGTGCATTCTTTCTCATTCTGTTTCTGGTGGCCGGGGGGTGACTGCTATTCCGAATTTCTTCTTTATCATTTGCATGAAAGTTTTCATGCTATTTTTTTCCATACTAGTATACAATACTAGCTTTCTTGTCTTAAGTCCTATTTAGATGTTATCATACCATATACATCACCTGACGGTATGTTTTTCTTTTTTTTAAATTTGCCATTATGTTTTTGACAATTTTCTGTGTTCATATATATGGCTCCAGCTTATTCATTTTAATTACTCTATAGTATTCTGTTGTACCACAGTTTACCTATTACCTCATTGATGGATTTTATTTTGCCTTTTTTTTACTCACCATGAAAAACAGTCCATCTTTGGGGGTCGCTAGGTGGGAATTTCAGAACCAGAGAAGCGTGTCTTAACACACTAACCATGCTCTTCAAAGGACCCATAAGAATGTCCACTCCTGGCAGGATGAGGGTTCTGATCTCCCTCCTCTTCCTCGTCACCAGCACTTAATACTGCTAACCTTCTTCTGGCTGCCAGTCAGTTGGGTGGCAAATGGCATTTTGGTGGTGACTAATCTGCAGTTTCCTGATGACCAGCTTGGTGAGTCACCTCTTCATATGTGCATTAGCTACCAGGGATCCTCTCGTGAAAGACATCCGCGTCTCTTGCCCACTCTTTTTAGTTTAGACTGCTTGTTTTCACAATGATTTGTGAGAGTTTTTCATACATTCTTCATTCTCATCCTTCGTCAGTTATACATATTAGAAATATTTTCCCTCAGTCTTCTCAGTCTGAAATTTGTCTTTTCACTTGGCTTACTCTGTCTTTTTGGAATAAAAGTTATTAGTAACAACATAGTCGAATGTATCAGTCTTTTTGCTTTATGAACTCTTCTGTTTCGTACGTCATTTAAAATTCTTTCCCTACTCTGAAAATGTAAAAATACTCTTCTCCTTTCTTCTAAAATTTTTGAATTTTGATATTTTTTTCAGTTAGGTATTTGATTCATATTTTGTTTGGATGTATGTTAAGAATCTACTTTTGATTTTCTTTGTACAAACAGTGCCCCAATGCAGTTCATTCAGTTTCGGTTTCCTCCCCACAACCTCACAGCACCATTGGTGTCAGCTATCCGGTCTGCCGCTGCCTCGGCCTGTTTCCCAGGCTCTGCCTGTTCCTCTCATGCCTGTTTACCTTTGTGCCAACACCACGGTAAGCTAATAAACATTTACATTTGGTAGGCTTGTTGCCTCTCCTTGTTCTTTGTCTTTAAAATTGACTTTAGCTGTTTTTGGCCTTCTGTTCTTCCATATGCATTTTTTTTTTTTTTGATCAGTGTATCAACTTTTATCTAAACCCAAGAACTCTAGAGAACTGTGGAGAATTTGTGAAGAATCGACATATTTATGACATGTAGCATGATCTAATTCTCCATTTATTCAGGATTTCTTTTATGCCTTTTGATAGTATTCAGTAACTTTCTTCAAAGGGACTTGGATATTATTAGGGGGAACCTTGTTCTTTGATCTTGGTTTCCATGAGGGTGGATTTCCCAGAGCACAGGCTGCTCCTTCCTTCCTTCACCCTGGGACTCATCTGATGTCAAATTTGCAAAGACCAAGTCTGTTTAGTCCCATCTTTTTTCCTTTTGGGGAATAAGAAGGCTGAATTGAGCAGGCATTTTTCTTGTTTCTCCAGGGTAGGCTTGCTGTTTGCTGAAAGTTCTGTTGCATGTAAGTTCCGACAGGAGCATCCTTCTACTCATTGTGACTTCTGCGAAGACGTTTCCTTTTTACATTAAGTAGGATCCTTCCTGTAGGGTTTTTTTTTTTTATATATATATACTTTGTCAGTGTAGGGTTGTGCCCTTCTATTTCCAGTTGCCAAGACTTTTTATCAGGAATGAATGTTAAATTTTATAAAATTATTGTCTGCATATTTTGAATGAATCGTATGATTTTTCTCTTTTATTCTATTTACAGGGAAGTATACTGATTTCTTTCTTGCAACTTTTAATTTTGATGTAACTTAAAACTTATATAAAAATTGATTTGTGCAAGAAACTCCTATAACCTTTTACCCATACTACCAGTTGTTTATATTTTGCCTCATTTGCATGTCATCTTTCTACATACACACATATATATACGCTACTTATTTCTTCTGAACCATTTTAAACTGGAAATGTTATGTCTTTTTACCCCTAAATACTTCAGTGTGTATTTACTCAGAACAAGGACATTCTGCTATATACCGAAGTTCAATAATTAAGTCAGGAAATTAAACACTGATCCATTGCTAGGTGTGAATGTTAAGCCAACCTTGCATTCTTAGAATAACCTCCACTATGACATGAGCCATTTCTAATTCTGAGGCATTTCCACTATTGCAGAGCTTTCTTCCCTAGTAATATTGGGGATACCATATTCACAGTCACCGGGTTTGTTCCTTGTCTTCCTGTCTCCCTAGCCAAAGCCCCAAACATGATCTTGTCAACGGCTTACTTTTTCAGATTTTTTTTCATGAAGAAGACACTTCCCAGCTCCTGCTTTTATCAATGAAAATGAGTCCAGATCCTCTCTCCAACAGCACCAGTAACCCCCTTGCCCTGCAGCAGTGAAATTCTAGACCAGCGATTTTCAACCAGCATGCCACAAGAAGTTTTAAACATGCAACACCTGACTATTTAGTCAGGGGCACTGACCTCTTTTCCCTTAGATTGTCAAATAAAAAAAATAACAGCAGCCAATACAACCATAGCTGTCTGGCTTGAATGCATCAAAATTATACCGATTTTTTTGGTCAGATCAGCAAAAAACATATTTTTTTGGTGTGCTGCAGAATTTTAGTCATCAGTTTCTGTGTGCCATGAAGTGAAAAAGGTTGAAAATCACTGTTTTACATCATTGTTGCTTGCAGGCATGTGGTTTCAGCTGCTGCTCACCACTTTTTGTTTCTATTACCGAGGTGATAATTTTGAGCCCCCTTATTTGCTTTTGTTTTGTTTTTCACTTACCCTTGCTGTGTCTTTACAGCAAAGGGGTGTGAGCTCTAGCTGCACGGGCCTGGCAAGAATTCTGTCCTGTTCTGGAAGATCTCATCCTTCCTCCCCCAGTGCGTGTGCACCCTTATTGTCAGGTGGCCCTGGATCTAGCTTTGATGCTGGGCCTTGGAGAAAACTGAGGACCCCTCTACTCTTAGCTCCCAAAGGTATCCTGAGTTATACCCCAGGGACATTTGCCTGGAAAAGGAGCGGAGCTGTACAAGGAGATATTGTGTACTTACACCTTTGCTGTTCTGCAGGAAAAGACCGGACGGAGAGCGAGGGGGTGGGCCTATGCCCCACCATGCTCTCTTCTGTTAAATAACCCCCGAGAAAAACAAATTTTTACCTGTCAGAAACAGATATAGAAATGTCAAAAGAACAAGAAATTGCTTTTTTTTACATTTCTTATGACACTAAAAACAATCTCAAAAATTTCCAGTAAGATTGAAAATAAAAATGAGAAAAAATTATGAACATTTTTGGTGTAATTGACTAGAATATGAAGTAGAATTGGAATCTAAAATTTATGCTGTAGTTATTTTATATGACTTGTTTCTAATGAATTTCCTTAAGGAATATTTGGGGGGAAACCTAGCATATTTAAATGATCTAACTTGTAGATTATTTATGATATTGGTTAAGTTAAAAATTTCTAATTGAGCTTGGATTCTGTAGAACCTTTCAATTGGAACAAATCTAGACCAATTTTTGTTTTTCCAAGACAAAGCTGAATATAACAGCTGGTTCAGTGTGAACTGGCTCTTCATAGACTATTCAACACAGGCACATTCAGTTTCGTGTGTGTGACCACAAAGGGTTAAAAATCTCAGGTTCTCTTAATTCTGAGAGCATGTGGTGGCCAGCCCAGAGCCAGATTGAGCCATGTTAATTTCCCAGAAGATTTCAAAGAATTATCTTTTGAAAAGGGGAAGTTTGGGCTAATAAAAACCAGGATAACCTCCAGCAGTCACATGGAGAAGAACGGAACAAATGACTCCTGGCTTGTTTGACATTGTTGCCAGGGGGGGCTTTCCCTGGCCCAGCCAGACCGCTTTGTTTTTCTTTATTCCAAAGAGAGAAGGTCTTTTCCAGCAATGTCCAGGGAAAGGTAAGAGCAGCAAAGTTGTGGCAAGTGCTCATCTGGGGTCCCTGCCTCGGTTCAGCTCTGTGGAAGGTGTGTGAGGCCTCTAAGGGCTCTGGGGCTATCATGTCCCGGATTTGATTCCTGTTTTCCCACTGACATGCAGGGGCCCAGGGAAATTTATGTGTCCTCGCTGAGCCTCAATATCTGCATCTCTTAAAGAAGATAGTTCACGCCTCACTCATGTCACGATGGTGAAGCTACGGGTGTGATAAGGGCTGCAGTGCACTTGCATATAGTAAGTCCTGAAAGCGGGCCCGGGGACTCTGGAGTTCCCCCCGTTGGCTCAGCTTCTGTTTTCCTCTCTGACGGTTCCTGAAACCTCGTCTCTTTTGTAAGCGGCTTCTTGAAGGTTGGGGCCAGATGATCGTTACAGGTTTTGTGTAACAATTCAGAATTGAAAAAAATAAAATATCAGGTATCATTGGCCATGTAACAAATGAGCCCCACAGGTAGCAGCTTAAAATGACCATTTTACTGTGCTGCGAGATTCTGCAGGTCAGGAATTTAAAAAGAGGGCAGTGCTGTGATGCTGTGGCCTCAACCGGCAGAACTCGAAGGTCCCTGGGGGTGACGGGCCAGCTGGAGGGAGAAATCCTGTCCAGGTGTCTCCTGAGCATTCCCAGCTGCCCCTGCGGCCCTTGCGTCGGGAAACACCAGCACAGCTCGGTGCGGCTCGGGCCTCATCACGAAACAGCAGCCTTTGCTCGTAACACGGCCACTGAGAGTCTGACGGCAAGTTCCCGAGAAGAACCCTGCAGAAACGGGGACACTTCATAGAGTCACAGCAACACACTTTATAGAGTCACAGTTCAAGAGTCATGTGGCATCGATTCTGCTGGGTTTCCAGCCCCTCTGAGGCCCAGGGAGGCAACAGAGACTCCATCTCTTGATGGGAGCCACGCCAGCATCACAGTGGGAGGTACATGGGTTGGGTGCCATTATTGTAGAATCTTTGCAACACCCAATGGGCCACTGGGGTGAGTCAACAGTAAGTCCTTGAAACTTTTGACTGCATCTGGCACGAGGGTGCGAGGTAGCTTTGAGGAGACTAGCGACGAAGTCATTCCTCAGGGATTCAGGTGGAAATGATGAAGGCCTGAAAAGAGCAGGGAGAATGGAGAGAAGGGAAGGACTGGCATTGAGATAGGACCTAGCTCAGGCAGGCAAAGAGGAAGAAGATGAAAAGGGGAAGAAGAGTCGAGAGGCTCTGAGGTTTTGAGCTTGGGCACTCAGAAGGGTGGGGCTGTCATGCACCTGAAAAAGGGAAGTCACCCGAAGAAGCAGGAACCTCCTCTTTCCTCCTGACTCACCACAGACTCGCTCATCTTCCACCAGCTCACGGACTGCCTCCGTCTACATCGCATGCACACCCTTGGCTGCTCACAGGTCTGCACGTGAGCTCTGATCCCGGAGCCTCAGGAAGTCCCTACGGGGCAGGGATGACGACTCTGAGAGATGACATCAGGGGCTATAAGTGGAAATGAAGCCACGTGTGGATGTGATTTTGAGTCAAGATCCTCTATTAATTAAACATACCTAAGTAACTGAGGTGAAGCTTCCTCAAAGTTTTAATACCCTCATTAAAGGTGTGACCCAGACCTGGCTGGGGAGGCTCTTGAGTTCCTATTTTATGGCATTATCTGTCATTGGATGTCAGGCCTTTGGGGCTCTGTATTTGATCGCATTTTTGTGAAGTGGTTTAAGTACATGGCTTAACTTCACTGCATTCCAGAGGCTTTTGCGTTCACGAGAAATGTTACAGCAAAGTTAGTTATAAGATCATTTAAAAGCATTCCAAACAAATATTCTCTCAGTGGTAACCGGGGAGGCTGAGCGATCACTCCAGTGAAACGGCCATTGCTCAGACTCTTCAGGTGTGAGCCTTTAGGAATTGCTTTTAGAGTCGTTCCATGAACCATCATCACTGGATACCTTGTTTTTGATCCCAAATGGTCTTACTCACTATATATATGTCAGAACTCTTTCATTTGCAAGTGAATTTGAGGATTTACAGAATTTAAGGGAAAAAAGCAGATTTATTGGTTCACATAACTGGAAAGACTGGAGCATCAGGTATGGCTAGATCCAGGAGTTTAAATGGTGTCAACAGATCTCTGCCTCTTTCACTTCTCTCCATGGGTTCAACTCATTTTCTATCACTGCAGATGGGCTTTCTGCATGCACCAAGGAAGACAGTTGCCCACAACCCTAAGGCTATGCCATCCCAGTTTAGTAATCTCAAGGTAAGGAGCGCCTGCTCCCCACTAAGCTTCACTTCCCCATTTCCACTATTGTCTTTCTATCATTCCTTGGCAGGACTCTGACTGGCTCAGACTGAGCCAAATGCCCATTGCTGTGGCTAGAAGGGAAAGATTTGTTAATAGAAAAAACAAACGAGAAAAACAGGGCAAAGCACGTGCTTTGGGGAGACAAAAAGAGTGGTGGCCAGTGGCTACCTCATCTGCTCTGATCATCATTCCTGCCCTTGATTAGCTTTAGCTGTTCCCAAAACCTAGCCTGGGAGCATGTTAGAAATGCAGACTCTCAAGATCCATCCCAGCCCTGCTGAACCAAAGTTCAACAAGATCCTCAGGTGAGACTCGTGTACTTCAAAGTTTGGGAACAGCTGGGCTGAAGGGAAAGGATAGGACAACAGCTCTGAAGATTTCCGGAAGAGCTGGAGAAGCTTCTGTGCATGGCAGCGTGACTGGAGCAGGAAACCATCCTGGGCACTGCATAGATGCCCCAGGGAGTGACACAGAGACCCGACGGGGGCCCCGGGTCAGAGCTGGTTGAAGAAAGTATAGTGGTGCTGTTTCTACTTACCTTCGGAACGCAGTGTTTTTGGAGCAGCAGAGTGGGGCCTAGGGCCTGGGTGGGCCGAGACTGTGGGAGGTGACCCTCGTGGCTTCCACAGAGTGGAGTAGAAATTTCCAAGACCAGGAGAGTTCATTCCAGAACCACTACAATGCAGGCAAAAGGTGGCATGACCGTTCTCTCTCTCTTTTTAATAAACCTTAACTACAGTCATTTGTGAAAGTGATCCTGACATTTGGATCCTGCCTAACAGCCACTTCGTGCAGAAGAATTTATGCAAAATGCAATCATACCTAGGCAGACTTCACTCTTTCCCAAGCCAATTAGCCATAGGAGTTAGGTGTGGAAATTAGCTACATTCTCAGTTGACTCAATCAGTTCCCCTTTCTTTTAGTTACTTATTTTAAGTAGAGTATTCCCGTAAGAAGGTGCAGAGATAAAAGTCAATAGAAGTGTAATTACATCGAAAGGTTTAGAGGACTCAGGGTCTGGACCAAATTCAGGTGCAGCTTCCTGTGACTTGTCACAAGGAGGCGGGGCTTTGGGGATACAGTGCGGGGGTGAGACACAGGCTCTAAGCCAAGGGATGGGGAGCAGATTTTTGCTGGGTCTCCAGGCTCCCCGGTCCTTGTCCTTCCATGGACAGGTCTCACACACAGGGTTCTTCATGCGTGTGTCTTCTCAGGACTGCCCGCAATGCGGAGTCGTGGGAAGTGACTCTGGTTCCGATAGACCGTCAAGTCCTAGAGCAGCTTCTGGAATCAGACCCGCTGGGTTTGCGTCCTTTCTTCGCCACCATGACACGTGAATTTCATAACTGTGGTCTCCTCAACTATAAAATAGGTGTAGTGACAGGATCGTTATGAAGCTCAGATGAGAAAATGTGTAGGAAATGAGGCGGCAAAGGTTCCGAGCACTTGGCCCGGAGGAGGTATTGAACTTGGACTGAATATTAAAGCTCTTACTCCATGCTCAGAGCCCTTAATCAATAGTAGCTGTTTTTATTCGTCAACCTTTGCTTGGTTTTTAAAATTGAATTTACTGGAGTGACATTGGTT
>PVJI01026032.1:0-19536 GCA_004026765.1 Micronycteris hirsuta
CACACACACACACACACACACACACACACACACACACAATGATTCAAGATTAAAGCCAAGGAAAACCACTAAATGGTTAATGTTTAGGTAAAATGGGGCTGTGGCTTTACTTCCTGCAGAGTCTATCCTGGTTGAGTAAGCCATTTTGGCCTCAGTGCAGAGGGAGCAGACTGAATAGTAAGCCTTTTCTGAACATTCTGTTCTGTTCATAGGTACAATGAAATATTGGAATTGCTGGTAGAGTGAATGACTAGAGGCAAAGCTACTTCTTTTTGTTGGAGAAGCCATTATTATTTTTGTACCTTTCCCAATAAAGTGAGGGAATGACCAAATTCTGATTTAGGAACTGTTCTCTGTTCTAAAGTCTTGGTGAGGGAAGTTGGAGATGGTAGTGACGACACAGAAGTATCATGAATTGTGGCTAAAATTTGGTTCTAAACTCAGTTATTTTCTGAGTTTACAAGAAAGCTTTTTTCAGAATCTCTGGCAAATGTTCAGTTTGTTATGCCTATTTTTTTTCAAGTTGGTAGGAAGGAGAGTAGTTAAGTGATGCTGATTCATGTGGAGGGTTGAAGTATAACCTCTGTTTATGAGATGACATTAACATAATTTAGACTCATAGAGACAAAGGTAGATTTTTCCACACTGGGCTTTGCAGATGGTGATTGGCCTCTGTCTAAACAGCCTCAGAAGAGCAGGATCTGGAAGATAAGAAGGCAGACTGTGCACTGTGGATGCCAGTACTCTATGAAAGTGTCACCTCTTGTATGAACTGTAACCCCCTCCTACTGTTCAGTTGTCCTCATGATTCTCTTTCTATAATCAGAAGCAACGTATATCCTCTGTTTCCATTTTTGAGATTTTTCTGTCTTCTAATAGCCACCCCTTTAAGTTCTCACATGGTAGGTTATTCTTTATTCTACCCATACATTCTAAATGGCAGCCAAAGCAAAGTTGAAGTTATTTTCTAGATATTGTCTGATTGGTTCTGGGAATGAGTATACTTTCTTGTGATTTAGACATTATGCTTCTTTTTTATTGTATATTTTCATTACCATTTAACCCTGTTATACCTTCTCCCCTGCCACAATCACCACACTGTTGTCCATGTCCATGAGTCCTTTTTGCTCAAACCCTGCACCCCTAATCCCCCAATAGCTGTCATTATATTTCTTATATTTAATTAGATGAATTATGACTTTACTAGTACATAGGATCTATAATGGTTTTACTAATAAGGGTCAACATTTAACCAATTTTCCTTTTGGTAGACTTACTAATCAGTTGATCGAGAAATGGTGGAGGTGCCCTGACTGGTGTATCTCAGTTGTTTGCATGTTGTCCCACAAGCTGAAAGGTGGCTGATTTGATTTTCAGTCAGGGCACATGCCTGGGTTGCTGGCTGGTCCCTGGCTGGGGGCATGTGAGAGGCAACCGATTCATGTTTCTCTCTCACATCAATGTCTCTCTCCCTGTCTTTCTCCTTCCTTTCCTCTCTCTGTAAAAATACACGAATGAAATCTTTTTAAAAATAAAATAAACACTGCTTTAAAAAAATGGTGCAGCCATAACACTGGGTAAATCTAATTTCTACAATGTTTTGCCAAGGCTTTCCATGCAATTTCATGATTAGAAGATATTATGATTCAGTGAGCTTACTATGCCCAGAATATGTGTACCAAAAGGGTACTCAGGGATGATGAACTCAGTTTTAGTCATGTTGACTTGTAGATTTCCATGATCCTTCAAATAGAGACATCCTTTGTGCATGTCACAGGCTCAGAAATAGGTGACAACTGTAGTTATATTTTGGAAATAATAAACATAAGGCTATTGCTCCAGGCTTGAGTATGAGTAAAACAACAGAAAAAAAGGAGAATGCACATGTTGAATAAATATGAGATCTGAAGAAGGAGTGCTTGGGAATTCTGATGTATAAGAAGCAAACAGAGTCAGCCAATGAAAAGAAGAAGATACATTCAGAGGGCGAGGAGGGAAATCAGAAGAGAGGTGTCTCAGAATCTCTCATGGGAGGGTTTCGAGAAGCCCGGAGTGTTGGAATAACAGATTTTAATGGATTGAGGACTCAACACTTGAAAGCGTGTATACACTAAGTGACATATACATTGAAATTCTCTATTTTGATGGGAGGATTTGTAGTTGCTGGAAAGTCTATAGTTTAGGTATCCAAGTCCTGGATGGAGATGAAATAACAAAGAGATCTAAAGATGAAAATAAGGAGAATGAACCATGAACAGTGATGTGATCAAGTTCTGAAAGACATTTATACGAGGGTATAAGAAGAAGACTGTTGACTAGACATTGAAAAGTTTCACAATGGCAGATCCACAGCCCTGTGAGGCACCAGGTATAGGAGAGGCAGCTTCTACTTCTGAGGGATGCTTGGGAAAGTGGTGTCTTGCTGGGAAAACCCATCAGTGAAAACAGTGAGGGGAAGAGCGTTCTGAGAAATAAATTAAAGGCTAGAGGGATCTTTATTTGATGTGGAATAGGTATTTAAATCCTCTGGAGATAGGCACATCTGCTGAAAATTGGTGGTGACAATAATAAAGAGTAGGAAAGAAACTGGAAAGGCTGAATATTCGTTGGTTATTTTAAAAATGACACAGCATGAAGCCTGTGTGAATGGAGGACCGAAGGCAACTTGATAAACATGATTCTGTGCCCATGCATTCCATCTGCCAGCGACCTATGCTGGTTATAGTTCTGCTGGTGCTCAGACTATTAAATAGAGAACATTGATGAAAATTTCTGACTAGGGTGGAAACAGTGACTAGGAGCAGAGTGACACTATCATAATTATAATTCATTCAGAATCATATCTTTTAATTACCCACCTCTGACTCATGGATTTCTACAGCTAGATTTATGAATCATCCCTCCGCCCACCATTTCCTCAAAACATTGCTTCCTTTTGAAATCCCAAATCTCCCCTTAGTTCAGGGTTTCTTCTCCGAGTTCACCGAGTCTTTGATGAAATGCATGTAGGAAACTGTTGTGATCCTCCTATCACACCGTGGTCTGCTGGCATTTGGCAAAACACTGGAAATCAAAAATTGAGTGCAGGGAACAATTTAAAAGATTGTTTACAATTTAATGAGTTGACATAGGCAACCAAAAAATGATTTTGAAATAATTTTAGGGGGGGGGGGCGGACACATTATAATGTCCTTTACATTTGGACTTTCACCAGTGGACTCTTCTCATGCCAGAGGGGTGAAGTAGCTCAGGAAGAAGTCCTTTCTCACGTTGGCCTGATGTCACTACTGCAGACAAAGTAATTTATTATTGATGACTTGTGATGCTTTTTTATTTCTCCCCGTTTCAGCACTTCTGATAGGTTAGGTGAGGCCTATTGATTCATCCAGGTTTGGCTTTGATGGTAATTTACTGAGAGACTTGAAGAAAGCTTGCCGAAGAGATGGACATTTTTCAGACCTTACCCAAGTGGAGTAAAAGAAACATAAAAGGTCTGTTTTCTCCCGTGGCATTAATGATTCTGCTGGGATTTAACTCATGGGTGGGTCAGGCTTGAGGGGGCAAGGGTATTGTTAGATGAGAAGTGCTACGATCATTGACTATTGAATGTTAATAGGAGGCTGGGCGATGAATTTGAAAAAGCATATGAGTTCAAGTTGAAAGGCATGATTCAATTTACTTTGTAAAAATCCATAAAATCTTCTCTCTGAGAGGCCTTGGCGTGTCATGGTGAGGCTTTGTTAAATAGATGAGATTTCAGAACACATCGGTGACTAATACTCCTGTGATGCCTGCATCAGAAGCATCTGAAAAGCAAAAGTAAATATCCTGTTTCATCTATGTCTTTTCATGTAAATGTACAATTTGTCTTGATTGGATCTAAATTAGTGAGCAGAGAGAATACGCGCATCCACTTTCCGTGACCCTCCAGGGACGGCAAGTTGAATTCTCCTGCGTGTTGTTCTGGCTTGCCTAGATTTGTCTGTTTTTATCTCTGCTATGCAAAAAGATGACTGAGTTTCAGCTTCCCAATGGCAAACTGAAAAAACAATATTCTCCCCTTTATTAATATGTTTCTTTTGGAAAAATGTAACTAAATAAGTTAGTTTTAAGCAGCAGATAGGAAGGTCCTGAACGAACACTGAATAAAATTGCCCCTCCGTAAAAGTGCATTTGAAACCTATGTGGACTACTCAGTTGGAGCTGATCAGAGGTTAGCAAAAAAAAATAAAAATACTGTCATCTGATGAGAAGCAATTGAACAAGGAGTGAGCACAGAGCTTTCAATTTAATCAGTAACTATGCAAAAGTTCTATCGATCTTATTACTGTAAAGCTAACCTTTAGCTTCTGTGCCACAAAAGTGTAAATCACTGGAGTTACAGAGCTGTTCTACGTAGGTCATTTATTGAAACAAATTACAGTATTCTTTAACCACCTCATTATTAGAGTTTTGGACTTTTAAAATTTGCTTTTGGTTATAAAGATGTTCAAAGAATTGGCAAATAACATAGAGGGTAAGGTAAGGGAAAAATAAATACGTTACAGTGTGAAAGTAGGCACTTTCTATTTAGTAAATATTGAAGCTGGTGCACCAAAATTTTAGAAGAGGTTTAGTTTCTCATTCTTATTTTGATTTAGAAATTATTTTAAACATAGTTGAGATCAACTAAGAGTTTCTGACATGTAGGCTTTTGCCATTACTTCATTTAACAACTTCTTTCTGTCAGCATGCATATGAGGAGGAGATGGTAGGTGCAAGGTACTTTATCACACATGTTCTCATGTTCTTTATATCTACTTGTTGAGAGATTTCATATATTGAATTTTATTTGCATTATATGTATATAATAGTCAACTTAGTGGTTATATCAGGGAAATATGAATAGTTCATTGCAGTTGGGATAGGGAGTAAATAGGTAGAGAGATTTGTAGAAGGGAAGGGTTCCAGGAAGAGGTAAGATTTGAGTTGACCCTTGACCTTTTTGGAAATCTGGAGAGTGATGATATCAAAATAGTGTGGTCAGAGGTAGAGATGATAATTAGTTGGGTGATATTATGGTAGCATATAGCATTTGGAAAGCATATGAAATTTGAAAATGTGATTTACTTTAGATTGTAGAAACATGCATTTCCCAGTCTTAAGAAATTTGGACATTATCTGATGTTCTTTCTAATGACTAAAAGAACTATAGGCATTTACTACAGAAAGTAAGCACAATAGTCTACCATAGGTACAATAGGATTAGAACAAGTGGAACAGTTTATTAAATAGCATTTAGGCTCACTGTCTGATTGGCTGACTACTGCGCATGGACTTTAAAGTCCTACAGATAGTAAATGTTCCTGGGTAGAAAGAGGTTAAAGATAATCGAAGCTTGGAAAAGAGAAGAGAAAGTTGTTATATGCTCATGGATTTGTCAAATATGGGTAAAGAGACAGCATATGGGAGAAAATTAGCTAATAAGTTATAGGACTGGTAATTATCATTAAAAAAGAAGAAAATAGATTAATAAGGAAAAGACCTATCTATGAAGATATATAGGTATCGGTGTATAAACATGTGTGTCAGAGATCTATGATTACAGCTAAATTGAACCTGTTGTTAAATCTGTATCATAGTAGAATATCAGAAGTGTGAAGTGAGGATACAAATCCATGTTCAGCACTCACCAGAGGCTTAGAAGATTCCCACTGGGGCCCTGGCCAGGCGGCTGAGTTGACTGGAGTGTTGTCCCATACACAAAAAAGTTGGTTCGATCCCCGGTCAGGGTGTGTGTGGGAGGCAACAAATCGATGTTTCTCTCTGACATCTGTGTGTCTGTCTGTCTGTCTTGCTCTCTCAAATCAATCAAAACATGTCCTTGGATGAGGATTTTAAGAACAAGATTCCCACTGGGATAGTGATGGAAGGAAACTTGACGTGGAGTGGTGAACACACAGTACAATACACAGATGATGTGTTACAGAATTGTGTCCCTGAAACCCGTGTAATTTTATTAACCATTGTTGCCCAAATACATTCAATAAAAAAAAGAAAAGAAAAATGCTACAGTACTGTCCTCAGGAAACCCATATTGAAGTTAGTGTATGATCATCACTTTTCCAAATTTGCTGAATAAGTGACATGATTTCGGGGGTATCATGAGCAATCTATTATTGAAGATTCAGCAAAATAAAATGCAGTGGATGAAAGGATACAGCACTTTGCCAGAAAATGCTTTTACCAGCTGTTGAAAAATGCTCAGAGACGTAAAAGGCAAAGTTTGGACTATAATGGAAGAAGAAACTCTACACATGTGAAGCCAGGCATGAGCTGTTTTCCCAGAAGGGACATTGACATTCTCTTCCAGGTCTGGACTGCAGGGTGCATTTTCCTCGTTCTTTCCGTATCGTGAGTTTTTCATTGTATGATGAAACATTATGGAGAGTTATCTCAGTTAAGGGCTTTGAGCTTTGCTCAGGCAATTAGTTAAAATAATTGTAATTCCTTTTGAATATATTAGATAATGGTTTTATTCTTTATTAGCTTGATAGGATTTTTAAAAATCTTTTAATCAATACGAAGTTGGACTTGAACGTAGTCCTGGGCCACAGCTCGTATTCTAGATCATAGATCATACTACCAAGGCAAGATCTTCCTGGGGGTATCAGGGAAGGGGGTTCATTCCAAGGTGCCGAGTGAGGTCTTACTCTCCTCCCTACTTCAGGCAGAACACCAGGTTCCTAGCATTACACGACCTCCTGTGTCGCTGTTTAGCTCTCAACAAAACAGCAAGTGATTTCTACAAGGCTCATAGAGTTCCAGACACACGAATCTCTACTCTTGGCTATGGGTGAATGCCCAAGCAGATTTCTGCGGCCCTCTCTCTGTATAGTCCCCTCTTCTCTGTTACCTGCTGCATGGATTCAGCTTCTTCAGCAGCTCACAATTTATTTTTTAAAAATATTTATGTATTTATTTATTTTTAGAGAGGGGAAGGGAGGGGGAAAGAATGGTAGAGAAAGGTCAATGTGTTGTTGCCTCTTGTGCGGTGCCTACTGGGGACCTGGCCCACAACCCCAGGGGTCTGCTAAGACTGGGAATCGAACTGGTGACCTTTTGGTTTGCAAGCCGGCACTCAATTCACTGAGACACACCAGCCAGGGTAGAATTTCAACTCTGCCTCCTCTGCTCATGGCATCCAACACATTGGGGTGTATTATCCAACCCTACAGCACGAGTGAGCATCCAGAGCACAGGTGGCAAACACAAGGCCCGCAGGCCGAGCCCAGCCCTCCACCTTGTTTTATCCAGCCGGGCACCTTGTTTCTATCCAGTGGCAGCACCCAGCTCTCGCTTAACTGTTAAGGAGTAGTTACATGGATACAGTCCTAAAGTTACATTCGGCCCTTTGAAGGCAACCATGAGGCTGATGGGATCCCCGGTGAAAATGAGTTTGACACCCGTGATCCAGACAGAATACAGGGAGTTGCTACTGCCTACATTGTGTTTCCCTTTTCTGAGGTGTTACAGTCCTGCCCTCCTTATGGTCCAGTGCCTGAAAACAGTTCCTCATGTGTTTTAATTTACATTGTTGTTCAGTGAAAGGACAAGTCTGTTACCACTTGCTTTTTCTCTTCACACTCTAAGATTTTGTGTTCTATTCTGTCTTTGTTAAACACCCAGAAAGGGCTTGTACTAGTTGTTCAAAAGTCAGTTTATATCAGGTTGAAAATGCTTCATTATATGTTTTCTTATTTCCTTACCTCATCTGAGGCTGTGTGTATCACAAAATCAGTTTCATGAAGGATTTTGAGCAGAGTATCCTTTAAAGAACCAGCAGGTGAAAATGTTTACTAAGTTTACCCTTTTCTATGACTATTAAATGTTAACCATTTAAAGATCCATCTGATATCTCGGGATGGTTTGTAAAGTATTAAAAAGGCAAACAAGTCAACAAATGAAATTTTTTGTCTCTATTTAGATAGCTAGCATCTTGGAGAATAAGTCTGTCTATTGTTCTGGTGTCTATTATTCCACATTTCCCCCAGCTTTGAATGCCAGCTTTGCCAAAAGTGAGAAAGAAATTTCTGACTTCCCAGAAGGGCTGCTGTGTTAACTGTGCTCAAGTTACTTTGTGTTGTAACCTGACTACCAAATACAAATATTTGCTGTGACAGGCCAGCCATTTACCAGCAGTAACTCAAAACTCCATTTCAAACCCAAGAAGATAATTTAATAGAATAAGATTACCTCTTTACTGAAGATTACATCTTCAAAATGATTCAGTGGCACTTTTTATGATATCTTCCAAAAATATAGAAGCAGAAGGAAAACTTACCAAATCATTCCATGAAGGCAGTGTTACCCTAAGAACAACAACAACAAATATATATATATATATATATATATATATATATATATGTATATATGTATATATATATATATACCCTAAGAACAACAACAAATATAAATATAAATATAAATATAAATATAAATATATATATATATATATATATATATATATATATATATATATGAAAACTAAAGACCAAACATCATGTTGATTCAGGTGCAAAATTCCCTAACAAAATACTAGAGAAACAAACCCAGCAAGGGTTGTATATACCATGACCAATTGGGAATTACCAGGGAATGCAAGTTTAGTTTCACATCCCAAGACCAATTGATGTAATACACTGTAGTAATAGAATAAAGGATGATACCACATGATCTCATTAATAAACTCACACTAATCATTTAAAAAATATAATAGCCACTCTTGATAAAAATACTCAACAAACAAGGAATACAAAGGCAATTTCTAAACTTGCTAAAGAAACATCTGCCCTGGATGGTGTGGCTCAGTGGTTGAGTGCCAGCCTGTGAACCAAAGGGTCGCCTTTTCGATTCCCAGTCAGGGCACATGCCTGGGTTATGGGCCAGATCCCCAGTAGGGGGCGCACGAGAGGCAACCACACATTGATGTTTCTCTCCCTCTCTTTCTCTCTCCCTTCCCCTCTCTAAAATAAAAATAAAACAAATAAAATCTTAAAAAAAAAGAAACATTTATGAAAAACCCACAGCTAATGTTTCAGTTAATGGTGAAATTCTCAACTCTGTTCCCCGAAGATCTGGAACCACATGAGGATGCCTTCCCTTGATACTTCTATTCAACATTGTGTGGGAAGGTTAGCCATAGCATTCAGGCAAAAAGAAGGGGGAAAAGAGACATCTAACTTAAAAAGAAAAAGTAAAACCACTTCTATTTTTAGATTTCTTGATTTTGTACATGGAAAATCCTAAGGAAGCCACACCAAAATATATCAGAATATATGCATTTAGCATTGTTGCAGGATATAATGTCAGTACACAAAATTTAATAGCACTCATTTATTAGCAATGAGTAAAGTGGAAATAAAACTAAGAAACACATCCATTTTCAGTAGTTGCAAGAAGATAAAAATAGCAGTAGATTTTATAAATATACTTATACTCTGAAAATGGTAAAACTTTGCTAAATGAAATCAAATATCTAAATAAATAGACATCTGTGTTTATGAATCTGAGTTTTAAAGTCGTTAATATGACAGCACTCCCCAAATTAAAGTATAGATGCAATACATTCCCTACCCTAGTCCCAGGCAAATATTTTTAAAGAAATTGACAAAGTGACAATTTCCTAAAATTTATATGGAAAGCAAGGGACCAAGAATAGACAAAATAATCTTGCAAGAGAAGAGTAAGATGCAGGCCTCAGATTTCATGATATCCAAACTATCAGAAAGCTACAGTAATCATAGAGTTTGATAGTATAAAAGTAATCTGTTGTATTTATGATAAATTGGTTTTCAACAAGTGTGCCAAGACAATTGAATGTAAGAAAGAAGAACCATTTCCATAATGGTGCCAAACAGAATATCCATGTGAAAAAGAATGACATCAGATCTCTGTCTTACTGTAGACACAAAATTTAACTCAAATGGACACTAGACCTAAATGTAAGAAATAAAACTCTAGTCTGGCTAGGTAGCTCAGTTGGTTGGAGCATCATCCCAACACAGCAAGGTTGCAGATTTGATCCCTGATCAGGGCACATACAAGGATCAACCAATGAATGCATGAATAAGTGGAGTGACAAATCAGTGTTTTTGTCTCTCAGCTCCTTCCTCTCCCTCTCTCTAAGATCAATCAATCATTTTTTTTAATTTTATTTATTTATTTTAGACAGAGGGGAAGGAAGAGAGAAAGAGAGGGAAAGGAACATCAATGTGTGGTTGCTTCTCACACACCCCCTACTGGGGACCTGGCCCACAACCCAGACATGTGCCCTGACTGGGAATCGAACCGGCAGCCCTTTGGTTCCCAGCCCGCGCTCAATCCACTGAGCCACACCAGCCAGGGCTAAAATTTTTTAAAAAGAGAAAACTATAAAACACTTGAAGATAGCACAAAAAGTAAATCTTTGTGACCTTAGTTAGGCAATGGTTCATTAGCTATAACAACAAAAGTATGAGTGACAAAAGAAAGATTAAATGAATTAGACTTAATCAGAATGTAAAACTTTTGTACTGCAAACGAAACCACCAAAGAAATAAAGGCAATTCACGGAATGGGGAGTATACTTGCAAAATACTTAACTGATATGGATCTTCTATCTATAATATATAAAGAATTCATATCAGTCAACATTTAAAAGATGACCCGATTAAAAATGGGTAAGTGATTTGAAGAGAAATTTTGTGTGCTCGATTAAGCACACACAAAAAAATACTCAGTAATATTAGTGATGAGAGAATGCAGATCAACACCACTGCAGCTAGAATAGCTGTAATAAAAGGCAGAGAGACATCACAGGTGCCAATATAACATGATAAAGTTGCTTTGAAGACAGTTTGGTGGATCCCTAAATGATAAACATTGAATTACCATATAAGCCAGCAATCCCATTCCTAAGTATATACTCAAGAGAAATGAAAACACGTATTCACACAAAACATGTGCAGGAATATTTATAGTAGCATTATTCATAGTAATCAAACAGTAGAAACCACCCAAATTTCCATCAACTCGTAAATGATAAATAGCATGTGCTATATTCATGTAATCGAATATTACTTGGCAATAAAAATCATCCTGATGTTCTGATGCATGCTACAACATGAATGGACGTGGAAAATATTATGCTAACTGAAAGAAGCCAATTATAAAAGAACACATATTCCATGATTCTACAGGATCCAGTACAAATAATGCCCCCTTTTTTTATAAAATCATAAGCATGTCATTCTGTAACATAACAGTATCACAGTTAAGCACACCATATGACATTTTAGGTCAAAAGTTCAAATTAAAACTATAAATTATGACGCCCATATTACCCTACCAACCATACTCAAGAGGGCGTTACTTCTGCCGGACCCTGCATATGAAATGTCCAGACTAAGCAAATGTGAGAGACGCAAGTGATTTAGTAATTGCCTAGTGCTAGAAATTGGGGAAGAGTAGGGAGTGACTGTTAATTTTTATAGTTTCTTTTTAGGATAATGAAATACTCTAAAATTAGATTTTGATAATGATTGTACATTTATCTGCATGTACTAAAACATTTAATTATACATTTTAAAGAGATGGATTTTATGGTATGCAAATTATACCCTAATAAAACTTTTAAAAGTACACCCCCAAATTTTATGTCCTTGCTTTTTGACCCTAAAATTAATTTCTATACTTCAGATCAAGGGCATAAAGTAAGTGTTAAGTTGACTATTGTGGATATGCTAGTCACATGTAGCCATTTAAATTTAAACTAATTAAAATGCAAAATTTGAAACTCAGTCCTAGTTACCTATCAGTTACTTAAAAGCCACATGTATGTGATGAATATCTTAGCTATAGACCATTTGTCACCATCACAGAAAGTTCTATTAGAGCTGCTTTAGATGATTTCATGTAATTGGATATAGACTTTGCTACAATTTTTCTACAATCCAGTGGTGAATACTGAGGCCAATTTTGGGAAACTGTCAAAACATAATCTTCTACTTTGTGCACTTAAAAAGGCCTATCTACAGAATTCCCTTCCCCTCACCCTGGTTTTTATATGTTGCTCAGGCTTTCTCTTGAAGTGTGCGAACGCTGTCTTGCTGGTGTAAGGAAAGGCAACAGTTGACTAGCAAAAGATATAAAGATGAGAAAGCTAATTTTTTTCTGAGGAGTGGGGGTTAAAGTAGACTTAGAGGAAAGAGACTGTGAAAAATCAGCTCTGGAGAGAGGAACAAAGTAGACTTTTAAAAAACTTATTATTTTGTACATTTTTTTTTAAGAATGCAAAAGCAACGAGGTAGTCCCTATTATAATATAGGCACAAACTGGAAAACATGTCTAATTCTGATTGTTCTCACCTTTTATTTTTGATGGGTTAATAATTTTTGCTGGATTTATTACCAACTAAACATATCCATACAGGTTTACATGCCAGAGAGAGGAAGTATATTTTTATAGATATTTATATATCTTGCTTTTATCTTGTTTCTAAGTAATAGGTTACTGTAGAAAATATGAACATGCAAATTAGCACAGGAAAGAAGGATTACCTGTAATTTCAACTCCATGTGGAAATTCTTTAGATGTTTTATACTTTCTACTATATGTTACATATTCTTTTTAGACATTACATTTTTAAATATTATATTTTGTATGTGACTATAATATTTTTACTTTTATTATTTGAACGCTATGCCAGTAACTAGTATTTTTAAGTTCAACATTGAAGAGTAAACACATTAATATTTTACAACTAAAATAAGATAATATAGACATAAATAATTGTGTGATTATGTTTACAAATCTTTTTAGAATTTACTAAAATTTAAAAAATTCTTCTTTTGGAGTAATGAGTATTTTTTTAAATATTTTATTTATTTTTAGATAGAAGGAAAGGGAGGGAGGAAGAGAGGGAGAGAAACATCAACGTGTGGTTGCCTCTCACGTGGCCCTCACTGGGGACCTGGCCTGCAACCCAGGCATGTGCCCTGACTGGGAATCAAACTGGCGACCCTTTGGTTTGCAGCCCGCGCTCAATCCACTGAGCTACACCAGCCAGGGCTGGAGTAATGAGTTTTATCCACAGAAGTTTGTAGTAATAAATGACATTCTGCCATAAATGAACTCCTGGAAATATTCTTTCAGTCGTGTCATGGAATATGTTGTTTATTCACAACTATTTTCTTTCTTTTTTTTAAGATTTTATTTTTTAGAGCCAGGAGAAGGGAAGGAGAAAGAGAGGGAGAGAAACATCAGTGTGTGGTTGCCTCTCATGCGCCCCCAACTGGGGGCCTGGCCCAGAACCCAGGCATGTGCCCTGACTGGGAATCGAACCAGCGACCCCTTGATTTGCAGGCCAGCACTCTATCCACTGAGCCACAGCAGTCAGGGCACAACTATTTTCTCTTAACAGAGTTTTATTAAATGCATCAACTCTCAGAAGTCTGAATGCATTCTGAACCTTTTGCTTCCCATGTTTGTTTCAAAGGGTTGAAAAAACTTTTCAGTCCTAGATTGTAAATTCAAATGTGATTCTGGCTGATATGTGACAGGTGTATCACAACCGACACTCTAAAAGCTGTTGCACTCAATCTACCATTCGATGTTAATGTAACACACAATATAATCACAGTTGACGTTGATGAAGGAAGCCACTCTCTAGGATGTATGAGAGAGAGGCTGAGTTAGTATGTCCTTTTTCCACTCTGTCTCCATCTCTTTCTATCTCTTATCTATATGCATCCTTACATATATGCTACTCACACATTCATACATATATACATATGTGCACATATACAAACATACATAGAGTTAAAGGTGATGTTTTAGGGACAGTTTCATTTTTCTGGGGGTGTCATTCAGGAAAATTTAGAGATGTATACATACTTCAATTGAATAATTATATCTCCACTGCTTATAATGGAAGAAACATGAAACAAGTACATGTAGATACAGGATATATGAGTGCATTTCATGTTTCTGTAGAGTTCATAGACATTTCACAGCCCAATGACTTGTTAAAAATCCCTTTCACAAAAGTGAAGCAGGAATTTGGGTAAATGTATTCCTACTACAGATTTTTGCTCTAGAGCAGGGGTGTCAAACTCATTTTTCCTTCGCAGTTGCCTCCAAAGGGCCGAATGTAACTTTAGGACTGTATACATGTAACTACTCCTTAACAGTTAAGCGAGAGCTCAGCACTGCTGCCGGGTAGAAACAAGGTGCTGGGCCGGATTCAGCCCGTGGGCCTTGTGTTTGCCACCTGTGCTCTAGAGCATATGCTTTACTTTATATTGCTTTAAAATATGATGTCTCAAGTATTGGCATTTATACTACTGAGTGTGAAACCAAGGTTTGTTTTGTCTTTTATTTAAAAAGAGAAACATGGATGAAAAAATGATATGCATTGTGTGTGTGATTTTACCTCCCCCCACCCCCAATCATGACTAGGAAAGAATAGAGGTCAGTGACTAATGTCACTGATACATGTTTTTTTTTTTTTTTTACTTTAAAGTATTTTGAAAAAAACAGAATTTTTTTCTCTGCCTCGTGACTTTTTATGTAATATTTGTTGCAGGGAACAGCTTGTATTATCAAATCACACCTAAATTAGGTCAGAGAGGCACCTTTTAGCCTTTTTAAATTAAGATTCCTATTTCAATTCTATTAGGTTCTTGTGATTTTTAGTTGTGAAATTTGGAAGTAGACATTTGTAATATTGTCTTTTGCAGTTTAACCCCTTGTTATTCTTAGATAAGAGCACCTTACTGAGACATTGTCTACTACATGCATTGTGAGTATCTATGTGTATATCACACATAGATACATGCAGGGCTGGCAAAAGTAGGTTTACAGTTGTGAGTACATGAAATACAGAGTTTCTTCTTGTATTATTATTTAGTAATTATTGTATTATTCCCATATGAACAAGTGGAAACCTACTTTTGCTCACTCCGTGTGTATATTTTTGCTGTTCTCATTTTTAAAAGAAAATGATTACGATAAAATAATTTTGTATTTCAAAACGAGCTTTTTAAAATGCATGTTTGAGAGGAAACATTATATAAAACATTATCATCATTCAAATAAAGTGAATTTCAGATAACTGGTATATTTGCCTTTAAACCAATACACTGAACTGCTACTCATGATCACTACAAATGTAGTTATAATTTAAGAAAACGGCCCTGGCTGGTGTGGCTCAGTGGATTGAGTGCTGGCCTGCAAACCAAAGAGTCACCCATTCGATTCCCAGTCAGAGCATGTGCCTGGGTTGTGGGCCAGGTCCCCAGTAGGGGGCATACGAGAGGCAACCACACAGTGATGTTTCTTTCTCTCTCTCATTATCCCTCCCTTTCCCTCTAAAAAAACATAAATAATTTTTTAAAAAAACTGATTATGTTAAAAAAATCTCACTGGTATTTAAGTTCAGTGTACACTTGTCTTAAGGTCCTATTGATAAATTGCTAGCACTATTTTATATGCAGTTGCTCATATTTGTGTGACCACTACTATTTTGGCATTGGAATTACTTAGGGACAAAGGGAAAATTGTTTCTATCTTCATTTTATACTAATGATCTCCAAAGGAATTGCTGTCGTGGCTGGGGAATGGGTGGCATGATCATAGCAAATATATTAAGGTAACTTGAAGGATCTACTGAGGTTCTTGAATCTTTTGTATTAATGCTTCATCTGGAGGCTCATCACTGGTACTTATAATATTAGAAAAATTTCTACTTGAGCTACCTGTATTACAAGGATCATGGAAACGTTGGCTTCTGGGGGCTCCAATGTGTTTTTTGTCAAATAAGTACAACTTCAGTTTTGTTCATGAGTTGAATAAAATATGTATACAAATAATATGTTTCAGGAAATCCATTGTTAGTTAATAAAAATTAATGCCATACGGGTTTCAATATTTCTGGGCTTTCTGTGCTTTACATCCATTCTTCTCACTGAGAATTTTGCTTCCTAAGAGGTGCCTGGGAAATTGTTAGGTGTGCGATGCACCTTGTAGCGCACAGCTGTTGTGCACAGTAGAGAACTGTCCCTCTGTCCCACGCGATTGCTGGCACCCTATGGCCCACCACTCGTGTGAACAAGAAGCCTGTTTATGTCTGTGTGCACATAGGCACTACCTTTGCTTTCTGTATCAACAGAAAGCACTTTTGCAGTCTTTTAATGTTCTGTGAATTTTGCACTAATTTAATGATTGTATATAGTCAGAGAAGCTCATACTTTATTGTGGTTCAGAATTTTATCAGGAGCTCAGGATTCAGAAAACATCCGTGATGGTAATCGTATAGGTTATAATGTTTGAGTCACCAATATGATGTTTTCATTCTTACATCCAGTGTAGATGAGCATCCTTTAAATTTTCTGTGATATTATACTTTCCTTATATTTTTTCTGTAATAGTACAGTTAAGGCTTTATGTAGTGCTTTTTCTCTAATTTTATCTGCCGGCAGATGTTTTATATGTGAATTTTATGATAACACCAAAAAGGATTACAAAATACAGGGATGGGCAAAAGTACGTTTATAGTAATGAGTACATAAAACAGGATTTATTTTTATATTACTATTTATTTATTATTTATTATATTATTATTTGCATTAAGTGTCCTCCTATTATTGTTGTTGTTATTATTTTGTATCCTTACTTTTGAAATATCTTTTAGGTTATGATGGCTGGTCATTTAACCTACTTTTGCCCACCCTTGTTATTTGCTTTAAAGGTAAGAAGAATGCCCTGTTCGTAGTCAATACATTGTCAAGAATTGAGAGGTAAATAAGCTCGATGTCTTTAACTGTCAACTGGCTCAGCAATATTAATTATGTATGTATGTGTGTGGAAATGTGTATATTTAGTGAAGAGAGGGAGTTGATGCAAATTTGGCAAAAAGTTAACAGTCAAGCTAGTTTGAAGGGATACATGAGTTCCTTGTGCTGTTTCCACACCACCAACTAAAATTCTCCATTCTTAACATATTCCATATTATTTTAGCTGCTAAATTCAGAAATCCATTTCTGAGTTTGGAGGATTTTTCCCTTTGGTGGATTCAGTGCATTTTCTTCATGTCGATGAAAGAGATTCCAGGCCCCTGGCAGACGCTGCTCCCCGTGGTGAGTCTTCACTCTGGTGAATGTCTGTGTGGGACTTCAAGCCAGAGCTGACAGGAAAGCATCATTCTGCCAGAAAAGACAATGTGACTACTTTGGGGCTAACTTATAAGGAAATTGCTATTTACGATCATATCGAATTACCCAAATGTTAGATGTATGTAGGAAGCCGCAGTACCATTGCCCCGGGCTTTATTTCTTAATAATACCTCAGCAATGGAAGAACACATCTCCCAACTGAAGCAAATGATGAAATACATAGTGACGGCATGAGATTACAAGTTTATAAGACGAATGTTTAAGGAGTGTCATCCCTATGAAAGTGGCCACAATTTCTTAATCACAGAATACCAGCAGCGATAAAAGAGTGTGGAGAGTTCATTGAACTACAGCAGATTTTGTACATCAGAAAGATGAAGATTTGGGGGAGAAAAAACTAATAAGATCCTGTGACTATGTTACGGTGGCTCTGAACTTTGAAAAGCCAAAGATAATTCTTGTTTCAATTTTTTCATTTTATTTAGAAAATCCAAATGTGGAATCTGTTTTTATTAGGTAATATCGTTCAATTAGTAATCATAATCATAATTATAACTTACTTTTCTTAAGCATCTCAGCATGTGCCAGGCACTGTTCTAACTCATGTCATTATCACATGTAGTTTGCACAATAGTCCTATGAGACATAGGCAGTATTGTTATCATCTTTACATAATAAGTTCCCACAGAGGCAGGTACTGAGACTGGGAATCGGGTACAGAAAAACCTTGTTTTATTGCACTTCACTTTATTGAGCTTCATAGACATTGTTTTCTTTTTTTCAAATTGAAAGCAAGACCCTCCACCAGCAAAAAGATTATGACTTGTTATATTGTGATACTCGCTTTATTGTGCTGGTCTGGAACCGAACCTACACACACAATGTCTCTGAGGTGTGCCTGTATATGTGTTTCAGTGTGTGTGTGTGTGTGTTCCTAAAAGCACCATTAGGGGAGTTGGATAGTTAATATGGAGAAGGACATAAGGAGAATACAAGGCATTTTAACAAGCAGGTTACTGCTCAAGGCATCTTGCGCACAATTCTGTTGGTGGTCTCCAGTGATGGTAAAAAGCAGTGGCTCTCAAATTTTCGCATGCATCGGCATTCCCAGAGAATTTGTTAAACCATAGTACTGGGCCTTATCCTCAGAGAGTCTGATTCATTATACCTTGGATTGGGTCTGAGAATTTGAGATTTCCCAGCAACTTCCCAGGTGATGGTACTGCAGCTGGCTGGGGATCAAACTCTGACAGGAAATGGTGAGAATACACCTACATGCTGTATCAGCTGAGGGACAGGAAGCTCTGGTATTACTTTCTTTTTTTAAAGATTTATTTATTTATTTTGAGAGAGAGGGGAAGGGAGGGAGAAAGAGAGGGAAAGAAACATCAACCAGTTGGCTCTCACATGCCCCCAACCTGGGACCTGACCTGCAACCCAGGCATGTGCCCTGACTAGGAGTCAAACCAGCGACCCTTTGGTTCACAGGCCGGCACTTAGTCCACTGAGGCACACCAGCCATGGTGCTGTGGTATTATTTTCCAGTTTCTGTCTATCACTGGCTGAGTGCTGTGCTGCTCCTTGAGCACTGACTTGCTAGCACGGGGCCAGCACTGTGGCTGCACCTCACATAGGCCCTGAGATAGAGAGTGTCAGGCTTTTGCAGTAGGACTCCATCAACATGAACTAGAATGACAAGTTATGGGGTGGGGGGCAGTGATGTGGTTGGAACCTCAACACTCTGCTATACCTTTAGATTACAAGTGAGAAATTGAGGCAGAGAGAAGTTGATTGACTTTCTCATAGATTAACAACTGCTAATAGGTAGGGACAAGATTCTAATTCAGAATTAAAATCCAAGCAGCATCACAATTTCCTGGAAGCTATGAATATTAATAGACATAGAAATAGAAATATTCATTCTTGGGTCCCACTCCAGACCTACTGAAATTGAGAATTGATACTGGAGTGATCCCTAGAGCTCTGCATTTTTTTAAAATTTTTTTAAAGATTTTTTAAATTTATTTTATTTATTTTCAGAGAGAGGAGAAGGGAGGGAGAAAGAGCAATGTATGGTTGCCTCTCACATGGCCCTCATTGGGGACCTGGCCTGCAACCTAGGCATGTGCCCTGACTGGGAATCGAACCGGGACCCTCTGGTTCCCAGCCCATGCTCAATCCACTGAGCTACACCAGCCGGGCCTAATTTATTTTTTTAATTTATTGTTGTTCAATTACAGTTGTCTGTATACTCTCCCCTCCCCTCCCCCTCCAATCACACCTCCCTTCCCTGCCTCCCTCCCCATCCTTGGTTCTGTCCATGTGTCCTCTATAGTGGTTCCTG
>PVJI01026033.1:0-19533 GCA_004026765.1 Micronycteris hirsuta
TAAGTCTGTTTTATTTATCTAAGTTTCTGTTACTGTTTAGTTCATTAGTTTATTTTGTTCATTAGATTCCACATATGAGAGAGCGGGCCCACAGACATATGAAAAAAAACTCAATATCACTATTCATCAGAGAGAGACAAATTAAAATCTCAATGAGATATCACCTTATGCCTGTCTTAAAGGCTACCATCAATAAATCAACAAATAACAGCATTGGCAAGGATTTGGAGAACAGAGAACCCTAGTGCATTTGTGGTGGAAATGCACCCTGGTGCAGCAACTGTGGAAAATAATTTGGAGTATCTTTAAAAAATTAAAAGCAGAACTCCTTTTTGGCCCAGAAATTCCACTTCTGGGAATATACTCCAAGGATCTTGAAACCCCAATACAAAAATATATGCACCCCTATGTTTATAGCAGCACTATTTACAATAGCCAAGATTTAGAAACAGCCTAAGGGTCCATCAATGGACATGTGGAGACAAAAGCTGAGGTACACTTACACAATGGATTACTATGCAGCAGTGAAAAAGAAGAAACTCTCACACTTGCAACAGCATGGATTGACCTGGATAAAATTATGCTAAGTGAGTTAAGCCAACCAGTGAAAGAAAAAATATCATATGAGCTCACTTATATGTACCTCTTCTTTTTAATTTTTTTTAAAAATTAAATTTCTGATCACCTCTAAATATGAAATGTGTTATAGTCAATGCCCAGATCTTTCAGAGATTATTGAATATTGCCTCTGAATAAACACTAATTAATTCCTGTGGACTCAGAATAATTCTAAGAAACATTGATGTGAATGGAGGCTGTGGGGTCATGTGATGAATAAAATCTTGTGCTGAGATCATATCACAATTAGCACAGTGCTGCCTCCATTCTATCCTTTGATCATTTTACCTGATCACTGTCACATATTTCGAAGATATACCCTGCAACTGAAAGAAATATCTCTTTATTTCTGAGGCCCATGAAGTAAATGCTATACAATTGCAGGAATGGTCCTCGCTGGTGTGGCTCAGTGGACTGAGTGCGGGCCTGCAAACCAAAGGGTTGCTGGTTTGATTCCCAGTCAGGGTACATGCCTTGGTCTCAGGCCAGGTCCCCAGTGGGGGCCACATGAGAAGTAAACACAATGTTGTTTCTCTCTCTTTCTTTCTCCTTCCCTTCCTCTCTAAAAATAAATAAAAATCTTAAAAAAAAAAGATAAACCCGCACAAACCTATTTTTTTAAAAATTGCAGGAATGGACAAATTAATGCATCTTATCCCACCAAAAGAGTAAACACAAACTTTTATTGTATCTCTGGGGAAATACAGCATTTAGTGTCACTGTAAAAATTATGGAAGGATAAGCAATGGTGATTATAAACACATACAGATTTAAATTACCCGTTTGATGTGAGTAGAAGCTAAATGAATCTTTGCAAGCAACCATACATTTAATGACGTAGTAATTACAAACACAGCCAATATGGTTTCTCCTCTGAAGACTGCTGCAGATACCGTAGTACAGTAATGGTCTAATGAGTGACAATGCATTTTTAACATCTCCATAAACAGAGATCCCCAGAAAATGTTTGTGGCCCCCTTGGCAAAACAATGCCGTACTTTCAGTATCTTGTTCCAGCACCCTCTTAAGTTGCCAGCACTCCACCCTGATTTAGTCTTCAGTAATCCTGATCATCTCAACATCCTCTGAAAAATGCTGTTCAACAACCTGAATGACATGAAACTGAAAGTATCTGATGAGATGGGATGATCCTGTCTGCCAGACCACTTTTCAAGAACCAAGCAGAAAAAACCCATCAAAAGAGAAGGACCACCTACATCAGTGGTCACTCTGATAGGCTGAGACACGTTGGGACATCCCCTCCAACATGTTTGATGCATTTTCTAATGTATATCACGTCAAACTAGCTCTCTGAGGAAAGAGTCCAAAAGGCAAAGACTAACCCAAAACAATTAAAATGTGGTCTATTATAGCTCAAAAGTAAGATTCTGTACCTTTGCATATTAAAGCATTAATAATCTTTTGACTAGAATGTGCTTACTTTTTCTTGGGAATAAAATATACATTTGTGTATATTAAAATAGTTTTAAACTTTAGCCAGATACAGTATGTCTACTTCAAAAAAAATTTTTTAATCACTTTATTGTTCTTCAATTACAGTTGTCTGCATTTTCTCCCCTGCCCTCCTCCCCACCCCATCTAACTCCACCTCCTTCCCTTGCTTCCACCCTCCCCCTTGCTTTTGTCCATGTGTTCCCCATAGTAGTTCCTGAAAACCCTTCTTCCCACAGTCCCCTCTCCCCTCCCCTCTGGCTATCATTAGATTTTTCTTAAGTTCAATGTCTCTGGTTATATTTTGCTTGCTTTTTTCTTTTGTTGATTATGTTCCAGTTAAAGGTGAGATCATGTGGTATTTGTCCTTCATCATCTGGTTTATTTCACTTAGCATAATGCTCTCCAGTTCCATCCATGCTGTAGCATAAGGTATAAGCTCCTTCTTCCTCTCTGCTGCGTAGAATTCCATTGTGTAAATGTACCATAGTTTCTTGATCCCGTCATTTGCTGATGGGCACTTGGGTTGCTTCCAGCACTTGGCTATTGTAAATTATGCTGCTAGGTTCTTTTGGATTGGTGTTTCAGGGCTCTTAGAGTATAATCCCAGCAGTGGAAATGCTGGGTCAAAAGGCAGTTCCCTTTTTAGTTTTCTGAGAAAGTTCCATACTGTTTTCCACAGTGACTTCACCAGTCTGCATTCCCACCAACAGTGAACTAGGGTTCCCTTTTCTCCGCATCCTCTCCAACACTTGTTTGTTGATTTGTTTATGACGGCCATTCTGACTGGTGTGGTGCGGTATCTCATTGTGGTTTTAATTTGCATCTCTCTGGTGGTTAATGATGCTGAGCATCTTTTCATATGTCTCTGGGCCCCCTGTATGTCCTCCTTGGAGAAGTGTCTCTTCAAGTCTTTTGCTCATTTTTTAATTGGGTTTTTTGTCTTCCTGGAGTGGAATCATATGAGTTCTTTATATATTTTGGAGATCAAACCCAATTCCTATCAAAGTACCAATAGTATATTTTCACAGATATATAACAAATGCTTCAAAATTTTATATGGAACCATAAACGGCCCTGAATACCTGCTGCAATTTTGAGAAAGAAGAGCAAAGTAAGAGGGATCTTAATACCTGATATCAAACTGTATTAAAAGGCTACTGTAATAAAAACAACCTAGTACTAGCATAAAAATAGACAAATACACCAATGGAAGAGAATAGAGAGCCCAGAAATAAACCCAAGTCTCTATGGCCAATTAATTTTCAACAAAGGGAGCGGCAGCATAAAATGGAGTAAAAATAGCCTCTTCAACAAATGGTGTTGGGAAATCTGGACAACTACATGCAAAAAATGAAACCCGAGCACCAACTTACACCATACACAAAAATAAACTGAAGGTGGATAAAAGACTTAAATATACATCATGACCCCATAAAAATCCTAGAGGGAAACATCGGTAGGAAAATCTCAGACATTCCACGCAGCAACATCCTCACTGATATGTCCCCTAGAGCAAGGGACATAAAAGAAAGAATAAACAAATGAGACTTCATCAAAATAAAAACTTCTGCATGGCTAAATAAAACAGTATTAAAATAAAAAGAGAACAAACCATATGGGAAAACATATTTGCCAATAATACTTCAAAATTACTTTTAAATAAAAACTTTAAAGTTTTGTTAATAGAGAGATATAATAAATATACACTATTTTCTGAGCTGATAAAACTTTAAATTATTTGCAGTCAATGGATTTTGAATTTTCATGCTATATATTGATATATCACAAATTATCTATCTTCCATTTATCAATCTATACATCTATCTAAAAGAGATATATTTTAGAAAACTTAAAAGAATAAAACGGAAGAACAATGGGAGTGTTGTTATCTAAGTAATTTGATGTCTAGTCATCTAGTAAATGGTAAGTTTGTGTACCCTGAGAACTTGGGAAAAAAGCAAAAGTCAACAAAATGTTTGTTTCTCTGAATACAAGTGTTTGTTATATGTAATACTATGCCTTGGACAGCCTGACAAAAATTCTTTTTTCTTAGTACTTAAGGTATTAGAGTTCTAAAAAACACACTTTAAAGTTTGAACAGTTCAGCAAGTCAAAAAACAACTACAGCAAATATTTGTCCAGCATATCATTTAAAAAATAAACAGTCATCTCCTACATCTAGTTCATCACAGAAATATTGCTTTTAGCTTTCAAAGAATTTAAGATTTTGCAAGATAGAGAATATTCTCCCCAAATAATACAATTACTAGTGATTGTTCTATGTGCTTTCAATATGTTAATGGAAGATTCACAGCTGAGCCAAGTAAAGATGTTATACAAGAAGCCGGAAATCCCATGTTAAAGTCAGTGTACCTCTGATGCGTGAAGACAGTTTATATTCACTGAACACTTGTAAGGTTTAGTTATTGTGATGAGAAATTGACATATACCAGTATTGCTGGCAACTGAGATTATACTGAAGGAAAACTTAATTTTCACTATTCCTATCCAGTTCTTTAGCCCTTCTTCACATTCCACCTTGACTTAAAGAGTAAATGGAGAACAATTATAAATGCACTGGGAAATGTAGCATATATAGGTACAATGTTTTCCCTAATGAAGTGAAAATACTCTGAACTTCTTTGAACATGGATTAAACATCTAGAATGTTTAGATTGCTTCTCATTAATTGCTCAAATGTCTTTATATCGTCTAGACATTCCCAAATGTTTCCCTCAGTTTTCTCAATCAGAAGTAACTATGAATTCAACTGCATGCATTTTCTTACTCTTAAGTGAAAGCCACTTGATTGACTGGATATATCCAAAATTTCAAATTATTCTGGCCAAGACTTGATTCCCATCATCATTCTCTTTTCAACTCAGTCATTCCACAAACTATAATCTTATTCTAATACTATATGACTAAGTCTGATTCCGTTCAAAAACATCCTATTTCATTGGGTACTCTGGAAAGGTGGCCACACAGACAGAAGTCCACGTGCAATACTAACGGGGGTAGAAGCTTGTGTCCTTCGACTGGGAGTTGTGCCCACAGAATAGAGGGAATTTACTTTTTTTTTTGGCTTTTAATGTCTTTCCCAATCAGATACCTGTTGTTGACAAAAACCGGTTATAAATAGCTTACAGGCTTTAAATGATTATTGTCGCATAATAGGTTGAATTAGCCACAGTTTATCTTTGATTCTATTTTACCAGAAAAGAAGCTTTTGTGTATTGATTTGTTTACAGGTGAGTATTTGAGGGGAAAATATATGAAGTTAGTATCTCACACAATACTATTGTCCACTCCCCAATAATTACTACCTCATAATTCCAAGATCTTCATGTGGAAGATAGGTGTGTTTTCATGTGGTTGCAGACAGTTCATAATTATTCTAATTTTGATAAGTGGATTTATCAAAGAAAATTAATTTAATGCACTCTTGTTATAATTTTAAAAATAATGAGAGTTTTTTCAATCTGCAAAGATACTTCATCTGTGGTGCCAAACAAATAAATGAGCAAATGAGCAAATAAAACTGGCCAGGTTAAATGCTAAAATAATAAGTTAAAAAATTGAAGTAAACAAAACAACAAAAATATAGATTGAACTATAATAATTACACTGCATTAAATTGAGATAAAAGTTTTCTATAAGTGATTTTGAGGCAGAAAAGTATTTTTTTAACTTACAGAATTATTTCTTATTTGCTTTGATGTCTAGGTTTTTCCAAATCTTTTATTGTTGTTCAAGTACTTTTAATGAAAAATTCAATTCAAACATAATTTTTGTCGGTCCTTGAATGTGTCTGCTAAGAAAGCCTTAGCCTTTATTTGTTTAAAACTGAAAAAACACATTTTGACATGTATTCTACATCAAGTCCTAACCTTCTAATTCTTGAAAGTTCTCTCACAGATCTGAGGCAACATAGCCCTCAGCTGTGGAGATCTTTGGCAGAGCATGGCCTAAGGTACATGTTTGGTTGGACATCACACTTACCTGCTTGATTTGTGGTTACATTTACAGACACATACTGCCGGGCTCCTGGACTCAAGTCGGACACTCCATTCACTGCCTCAATCTCAAAGGTATAGTTTGTGTGAGCGAGCAGATCCACCATCATGACAGAGGTGTTTTTCAGGCCGATTTGCCGGGGCAGGTACCTGACATGACCTCCACACTCGTCACACACACCTGCATGGGAGTTGCACTTCTTGCATGCAATATAATATGACACATCTTTCCTTCCACCAGTGTCAGCAGGAGGAATCCATTCCAGAAAGACACTAGTTTCATTAACATTTGAGATGGCATTCCGAGGAGCTGAGGGGGGTCCTGGTTTGCAAAGTAAAGTGAGAAAAACATATTTTAAGATGATAAAATCAGGCAACTACTACACAATCCCTGATCTGAGGGGAAAAAAAAAATAAAGATTTGTAATTTATCTCTTAAGTAGGGAGAATCAAAGAGTCATCATTTGTAATACTCTTTGAACAGTCTTATTATAGTTTTGTAGGGACAATAGCAGAATATATACCCTATAGAAATGACTTATCTTGAGATTGTTATAGCACTAATTCAGTTAAAGCAGACATTTTGCTTTATGTATATGTCAATAATTATGGAGTAAAACTACATATGCAAAAATAGTGTTAGATAAAATTATATATTTTAAAAGGACAAGTCCTTTATCAAATGCAAGGAAAAATCGTCCTTGGGGATTAAAGTAATCACTTCTTCATTAATAATTGTTCCTAAAACCTAAGAAGTAAACAGGAAGGATTCCTAAGCAATGAGAACTGGTAAAAATGGGTTTTTAGTTTGGCTCTTGATGACAAATTTGCAGCAAGTAAAAATAGCCTTAGCTTATCTCAAAATGGATTGCCTATCTATTCATAAATCAACAACAGAATCTGAAACCCTCCCTCATATGTCAAGAAAACGCTAGAATTTAAGTAGTTGGTCAACATTACAATCTCTAATAAAGTTATTTTTAATGTTGATATTGTTTTAAGATGGTAGTTTTCTGCAAATTATGAATTTTATTTAATTGGGAAACTAAAATTTATTTTTAAAATAATTCAAAATTTCTACATTGAAAAAAAAGAAAGTATTCAGATCTTTAGAGATCAGCAGAACAAACTTATAAATAAATAATAAATGACATTTATTTATATATTACTTTAAACATCCCTGAAACTAATAATTAGCACTCTAACGAGAACTGAAGTTGATTACATGTAATTACAATAAGTGATCCCTTCTGGTGGGAAACGTTGACAGTGCAGGAGGCTATGCATGTGTGCTGGCAAGGACTAGAAGGCAAATCTCTGAATCCTTCTGAATTTTCATGTGAAGCTAAAACTGATCTAAAAAGCAGTCTTTAAAAAATGAGTGCACAATGTCTAAATTATAGTCCATTTTAAAATGCTTAGACTTAAAATTTCAGTCAGCTATTAATATTATGTGATCAAATGTTCTCAAAGAGAAAATAAATGTATATATTTTTTAGACCTAATTAGTAAAAATTTCCTCACAGAGAATAAAATAAGCTGTGGTGGTAGCGGAGTGGTTCATCAGCAAAAATTAAACACGTTTAAGATGGCATAGCTTAGTTAGGTTAATATGCACTATTTGTTCTTAATATAAGGGTTAACATTAATTTCTAGCTAAAATTGATTAAGCCATGACTGCTGAAGACTAAATTTAAAAATTATAGGAAAGCTAGCTTGTATTTTAAAAATGTCATTTAAATTAAAAGACTCTATAGCCAAAGACTTGCCATTTTTGACAAAACAGTCCCCACCTCAGTTATATTTATGGTTGAATCCTGTGAATTTGTCCATACATACAACTTTACACACTTCAATATAGAACAGATACTTTTAAGTTGAAACAAGTACTTAAGCTGGAAATATAAGTATTATTTTTCTATAATGTTTACCATATTTAATTGTGGAAACTTATGGAAAAATATAATTTGAGGTAAAAATGTTATTGGTTTCTTTCTAAGAACATGGTAAAATATACCTGAAATATGTCTAGTTCAGAAAGATACCACAATTCCGGCATTTTTTCTGCCAGCTAAAATATACCTGCATGTAACTCCTTTGCTCTAAATCTCCACAACTGAGGCAAAATCTGATTCTTTTCTTCTGACTCTGCTACTCACGACTCCTCAACAGTTGGGCAGGGGCACATATGAAACTCAAATTTAAAGTCAAAATAAAACTCAAATTTAAGTAAAACCTTAAAGTAGAAAAAAAAATGGAAACTCAGACAGACTTGCACCTAAAAATTAATAATAATAATACCCTGAAATTCCACTTCCCGCTTATAGATGTGATGTATGAGCCAAAGTAGGTCTGTGAGAAGTACCCTTGACATAAGATTCATTAGAAACTTAATTTTTCTTTGATTTTTCTTTTTCCTTTAGGTTATAACATTCTGTTTTCCAGGATACATATATCAAAAATATTAAAACTTGGAGGAACTATAAATTTAATTCCAAAGCTAAATGTAAAACAAAAGTAAAGGTTTTCCTCTGAGCATCAATCAAGCCAACTTTTCAAGGGTATCATATGCAGTATTTGTGGTGGTATGGATGCAACTAAAAAGATAACACACACACTCACAGATAATGTATTAGATCTTCTACACATCGTTTTAAGGAATGCGTACAAAATAGTGTTCTTTTGAGACAGTGTTAGAAATTTGCACACCTGGAGACAGAAAATAGGAAGCCTCAGGTCCTACAAGAGTGCTAAGGAGCCCTTGCCACTGAACACGGGCTCTCTTTATTCCGAGATCTACCAAATTTATAGAAAGCGAGGTTCACGTTAATGCTAAGAAAGAGAAAGATCATGGCTGGACCACTTAAAATAATAATTAGGTAATTAGAAATGAATGAATTTTAAAAGTATTTCAATACACAGTTTTCTCTCCCTAATTTAAAATTCTGTTATTGTGTACCCCAAATTCCCCCCATCACTTGGGCATTCTTTTGCTCTGATTAATCAAAATAATCTCCACTGCAACCAAAACACATTGTATTCAATCATAGTTTATCTCTCCTCTATTCAAATGTATTCTCCCAAAAGTATATATAATAATGGTATTTACTCATTTGCAGAGAAATTGTGTATAATTAGTAATCACTTAACCCATAAAATTATGTCTTGTGATAAAATAATGATCTGTATCAATGTAAAGCCAATTAATATAAAACATTGAAGAATTATGAATATTTCACTGACCCTATGAAATTCAGACACTGAAATTCAGATAAATTTTTAATTTGTGTTTATTTAATTTAAGGAATTATATCTCTTTATATTTAATACTAATGAATACTAAATTTCAAAAATCTACCATCACCTTTGAGCAACTACAATGTAATGGAATCTAAAATAGTCAAACGAGGCAAATCATGAAAATTGATTGTTATGGGGAAAATGTATCCACTTTTCTTCTCTTTCATTTTGTTTTTTTGATTTGCTGTAGAGGCCATGAATGTGCAAAAACTATGAAAGTATTGTCATGAAACAAACAAATATATAAATGTGTTTCCTTCCCAAAACTATATGGAACACTAGATAAACAACAGCAGTGAAAACATTAATGGATGTGAATACATTCACTGTAAATGTTGAAATTAGGTATTTAATATTCAGTACTGTAATTATACAATTATCTGATCATGTAATTAATAATAGTTAAGGACACTCACTCATAAAAAAACATGGCAACTGCTTGAAAATCCTAGCTAAGAGATCGGTTTTATATTTGACACTTGATCAGATTTGCCAACCTCCAGTTTCCTATGTTCTTGTAATGTCTTGTCTTCAGCTGTAAATGACTTACACATTGGCCTTTGCAGCTTAGTGGGACAAGTCAGAACAATGGTGATAGTGTCATTGACTGCATGTTTAGGTGATTAGAAAGCTGACTTGGAAGGAGAAGAAGAAGAAAATTTACCACAAACAGGGAAACAGATTGATCCAAGTTATGTTTGGCTACCATGAGCACTAACTAAAAGAACTCAAAATAAAAGTGAAAAGTCTATGTGTCTTAGGTGTTGAATTGGAAATTAGGGAAAATGGATGTTTTGCATAGTAAGTGATAAAAGAGCCTTCAAATTTTTCAGTGCTTACTCAAGAAGACTGAAATATGGTGAAAAATTTTATCGGAAAATTAAGCATTATGCCTGTTTTAGGGGGAATGATAATAGAATAGAACAGGCTCCCCCAGGATTTCTTCAAAATGGTGAGAGTTAGCATCACCAGATATCCGTGGGTTTTCTTACTTGTGCATGCCATTGTGGGTGGATCAGACTCCCTCCTGAAATAATCCTTTTCACAGACACAAGAGGTTGAAGCTTCCTCATGGGTGTAACTGTGAGGTGGACATTTGCTGCAGCTCTGGCTGTGAGGTGAGGCTTTGAAGAACCCAGGTCTGCACACTGTCAAAAGAAATAAGAGACTAAGCTTTTCCCTGGAACAGATGCGGTGTTTGTTTTGTGAGTAATGTCATTATTTTGACTAGTATACACAGAGTACATACAACACATTCTTTGCATTAATTTCAATTTTTCTTTCAGAAGCTTCTGAATCATAAACGCCATGCTATTCATTTAGATAAACAAATATTTAAGTATTTATAATTAAAGATATTTGAAATGTTATGTATATTTAATGATTTTTATGCTACAGGAGTTTATAAGGAATTATAAAATATGGTACTTATTTGTATTTAAAACTGAAGCAGTGCTTTGAACATAATTTTCATTTCCTATAATAATACATCTTATGTTGAACAAATGCAAATTTTCTACTATGCTTATATAATGGTATGGTACACAGTAAGTGCTCAAAATTTGTCATTTAATTAATTAATTAGAAGATGTTAAAGTCTTTGAAGTTCTGTTAGATTGGGAGGAATGCATGAATGAGCTGGTACATTATTCACATTATGTTGATTTCAGGAGGAGTTAGATTTTAAGCTTTTATTTTCTACCTTTTACTGCATTTGCTTTTTTTTTAATTTAACATATAGCTATTCTAATACTGGTCATACATATATTACTTACAATTATCTATAAAAGAAAGAAAATGCCTCATTTCATTTTATAGTCACAGTACTCATCACACTGTGATTACAGTAGATATTCATAAATTTTTATATAATGCTCAAATGAGTGAATGGCATGGTGTGAAGTTTGTGACTGAACTAATTAGAATCACATAAAGAAAATGTTATCTGATATTTTTGGTATCATTTCTACGTTGGTGTTCAGGTAATAAGTGCTAATAAAGTAATTTTTTTTTTTATTCTGCTCATTCCCTAAGGTTTTGTGTCTTTCTTTCTCCTCATGGGCTAATGAAGTCAAACTTCAATATTCTGATTGCCCAGTGTGAACCAATTGAAGACCAACAGAAACCAAGCTAAAGGTTTGATTACTTTTTAAGGCTTAGTTTATATAAAGATAATAACCGTCTATATTTTTCTGTTCTTAAAATTCACTGTATATATATTTAAGGACATTTATTCGTGAATAAATAAGTGCTGAAGCTCAAAGGTAATTTTTCATTTCAATAAAAATTTTTAATAGATATAATGAATTAGAGCTAAATTTCATGTGCTATAAATGATCTGGGATTTTAGTAATCCATGCAAAGGTGTTCTAGCATCACTATGAATAATCAGGACCTGACAAAATTGAGAAGGTACTTTTCTCTGTAGATCTAATTATAGCGATAGTAAAGCCTTAATGCTCTTACAAATTCAGAGAGAGTGTGAAGAAAGATAAGAGCTTTTTGATAGTATTAAGAGCATTCTTGCCGTTGAGTGATTAGGAAAATATTTAAAATATTATTTTTCTTATAATAGGATTGCTGTACCAGCCAGTACTAGCCTTAGCTAAGTTATCCAATTTTCTTCTTTTATCCCCACGTTAAACACTATTTACTTTCAAAGATGTGAAGTGCCAATCTATTCTGCATATTTGAAATTCATTTATCATTCATAAGACAGAAGTCATTTGTTTTCTTCTTAATGAGTGCCGTTTAACTTAAGAACTTTATATGATATCATGTGTAAAGTTGCTGTTCAACCAGACCTCCATGGGCACTTTGGAAATAGGAAAAAATATAAATGTAAGTAAAAAAGATGATACATGTATCTTTCTGTTCGATAATCTAACAGAATTCTTTCAGCACGTGTGATAAGCCAGAAACTTTGCTTGTTACTGGGTTATAGAGATAAACAAGATAGAAATGACCCTGCCTTTATAAGCCTAAAAGTTACTTCATAAATAATTGTATATATATATATATAATTATACTACAAAAGAAAGCTATAAGATTGAACATCAGAATCTACTTTATTTTTTTAGTCCTAACCTGAAGATTTTTTTTTCATATATTTTTAAGAGATAGCAAAGGGGAGAGAGAGAGAGAGAGAGAAGAATCATCAGTGTGAGAAAGAAACATCAATCGGTTGCTTTCTGTACACACGGGACTGGGGATTGTATGTGCCTGGACTGATTGCACATCAGAGCACATGTCCTGACCAGGAATTGAACCTGCAACCTTTCGATGCATGGGATGATGTTCTAACCAACTGAGCCACACTAGCCAGGGTAACATCTAACTTAGACTAGAATATCAAAGAAGACTTTTCTAAGGAAGACTTTTCTAAGGAAGACTCTACTGAGTTGTAAAAGATTAGTAATATCATCCAATTGAATAGGAGTATTGCAGTGTCTTCGAGGGAAGAGTCTTTTCAAAGGATCAAAAGAGGTGGAGAATAAATAGGGAGATGGAGGAGGCTAAGCAATCGATCAGGCAGATAGTAGGACTAAAGTGGCAGAGATAAAGTCAGACAGGAAAGGAGAAACCAGGTCACAAACACCTTATAATTGTTTTTATTTGGGACTTCAATGTATGAATAAAGCCAGGTCATTACAAAGATATAAGCAGTGAAATGATAAGATCAAAGTGGTTTTAAAGAGATTATTTAACAGCAGCATGGGTAACAGACTGAAGAGGAGCATGGATGGAGGCAATTAGCCTTTTTTCTATTGCATTAACTCAGAAAGGGACTCTTGCATTACCGGCATGGTTCCCATGGTCATAGATGAGAGTAGGTGAACTCAGGAGATGAGCACAAAGTGAAATGAACTGGATTTTATGGTATGCTTAATGGGTCAGATGAGTGAGTGAGAGATTCTAAGAATGACTCTGAAATGTTTGCCTTAAATCACACAGGGTATACTGTTGCTGTTTTCTGAGATAGAAAACACTAGATATGAAATGTGTTTGTGGGAAGATAATGATTACGTTTAAATAATTTTTTTAAAATTTGAGGTTAGCTGAAGAAATCCACATAGAGACTCAGAGAGGAAAACTGTGGGATTCAATGTTGTCCAATAAAAATACCACAAAACCACAAATTTTCATTGCCTTCATATCACAGTCCCAAGTCCAAATGAAACATATGAATGTCTGTCCAGAAATTGTCCAGCCATGCATTATGAAAAAGAGACATTTATTGACAAAGATACAAGATGCGAGAAACATTGTACATAGGACAATGACACCTCAGTCCCCTTCAAGGTAAGCACCTTGGAACCTCACACAGTTCTTCCAATCACCATTAGCTGCCCTGTTGTATTTTCCTGAATCTCATTGACAGTCTGAAATATCTTCCCTTTCAAAGGTGATTTTAGTTTTGGGAAAGTCAGAAGTCACAGGGTGCGAAATCTGGGCTGTAGTGGGACTGAGTCACCTAGGTGATTTGCAGTTTCACCAAAAAAACGTGATGCATGAGCAAGTGCATAGCTGTGGCCTTTTGTGTCATCTGAATAGTTTCTGTGGAGGAATGTTCAAGCTTAATGCAAAATATGATGCAGATTTGTTGCTTTACTCACTCAATTATTTTTAATGTGACGGCCACACAGTACACATGCTCAGTCAAATGTGTCACCCACCCCCACTGACTAGTACAGTGAAGTCATCATTGTTCATGCATGTACATTTTAGTCCATTCTCCTTGGCTGCCAGGTTACACCAGTGTTGTACAAACCGTGTACATTATCATTATACTGACAATGGTTGGGCTTTTTCCAGACAGACCTCGTATAATGCTCATAGACAATCACTGTATTACTTCCTTAGTTAACTTTAGTTCCTAGCATTAGCATGATTATTTTTAACTTCACCTCTTTCTTCTAAATCCTTACAAGTTCTGTTCCTTTGTGACTCTTAGCTGGTGTGCAATGAGGGACCCAAAAAACTGAAATTATCTTCTGGAGGACAGGCCCCTTAAGTACAGGCTTCCCCCGCTATTCGAAGACTCTTTCAATGTGTTCGCCCATTTCATGATGGGTGATTTAGACACACACCTGCCCATACCAGGCTGAGTGTTCAGAAGTTTTTGACCAAAAATGGCATGTCCCCAATGTCCCGCCCACTCTGTTCACCTGATCTCTCCCTGAGCTGTGTTTTTTGTTTGTTTGTTTGTTTGTTTCTCCTATTAAAAAAAAACCCTCAAAGGGAAACGTTTTGGTGAAATGGAAGAAGTGAAATGGCACAGGCACTAAAAGGCATCAAAATCAACAAGTTCAAAAAATGTTCAGAGCAGTGGGAAAAAAATGTCTTGATAGGTGGATTGCATCAAATGGAGAGTACTTTGAAGGTTACTGAAGTTTAAATATGTAAGTATAAATACACAATTTTAATAAATAAATTATGTTTTCGGGGGAGGTCCCCCCTCTTATTTGTTGTGAAAATAGTAGTCATCAGAGAGGAACTTCATCATTTTTCTACCACAAAATCTCCAAACCTATATACACCTATACTTACCTTCTTTACCTATCTTCTTGTTAAAACGGAAATGTGTCCTTGCTCCTATGCCTTCCTCCCACACACACACCTAGTCAGTCATTCACGTGAGCCCAATATAATTTTCCAGAACTTTGGAATGAAAGCAAAGGAAAGCAAAACAAAGAATAACAACACAGGTATCCATCTTACTTGATCTTTATTATCCCTGTAGGTTCCAAATAGTTTTGTTCCCTTTCAGAACACGATTTCTTAAGTGATTTTCCATACATGCATCTCTGTCTCCTCATTTTAAATCACACACTGACACACTCCACTCCCATGAAACTACGCAACCAGAACTGCCTTCATTAAGACTGCAGTCATCTGTTGCCATACTTCTCCGCAGCATTTGATCCAGCCATCTTTTGGGGAAACTCTAGTTAATTTTATTACAAAATGCTAGCATAGCCTACATATTACACATAATAGATAAGAATCCTGTCAAATGCGGTCTGCAACACTCATCATCTCCATCCATACTAATCTACTTATAATGTCCTGTTCTTGGGGAACATCTCTACCTGCCTCTGAATATTTCAGGAAAAGTATTCCAGGTCAAAGCTCAGGAAATGTGAATCACACACCCATACATATATGCGCACACACAAAAGAGGCTTGTTCTCCACCACCATAAGGAACCTGGATTTAATATGAATATATTTGGAATACATTGTAGGTGTTATTTATTTATTTATTATTTTTATTGTATTTTCTGTCCAGCACTGTGACAAGAAATGTTTGCATAGTGGTGAGAAAATAACAATTGTATTCCACAACCTAAAGTTACAGGATATTTTGGGGAAAAAATATAATCAAAAGGAGCAAAACCGACTTTTCCCATTTTAATCATGACAAGATGAACAGATAATTACTTTGGTAAGTAGTAAAATTTATCTAAATTCCACCTTGATCTGTTTCATTCAAGATAAAGTAAGTTTCTGGAGCAAAGTTGGTTCACGTGATACTTGTACATTACCTAAACATTATTTGGGAAGTACTATGCAAGTTCATTTAAGTGTACAAGGAGTGGGAGGGAAAAATGCATACTACATTAATATGTTAGATAAGGCTATTTTGGCAAGCCTCTGGAGGAAAGGAAACTATTTTTAGGAATTGCTGTTCTATCCCTGCTTTCTGGTTTATTTTAGTGCTACCTTGTCCATGATGTCTTTGCTGACCCCCATGATTAAATAGAATTTTACTTAATCTTAAATTTAATTAATTTAAAAATTCACTTATTTATTTTTTAGAGAGAGGGGTAAGGAGGGTGAAGGAGAGGGAGAGAAATATCAATGTGTGGTTGCCTCTCACCGCCCCACCCCACAACTGGGGACCTGGCCTGCAACCCAGGCATGTGCCCTGACTGGGAATTGAACCAGCGACCCTTTGGTTCATAGGCTAGTGCTCGATCCACTGAGCCACACCAGCCAGAGCTAATTAATTTTAAGTTTAATATCCTTACACATCCTTTGGAACTTTGAACCATTTTTATAGTGTTTGTCTTTGAAGATTGCAAAAATTTTGTCCTATTTTATGTGTAGGAATTCTTATCTGCTCCCAACTCATATAAACATTCTTTTTTAAAATATTTTTTAATTGTTCAGGCACAGTTGTCTCCATTTTCCAGTCACCAATTTCCCTCCACCCCACCTACCCCCACTTCCCACCCTCAATCCTACCCCCGTTTGGCTTTGTCCATGGGTCCTTTATATGTGTTCCTGACCACCATTCCTCTTCTTTCCCCTGTTTGAAATCTGTTCGTTTGATTTTCATATGTAGCATAGTCCCTCAAAGTGAGTACATGTTTATTAGTATTTATTGGTGGAAGTAGTGCATTTGTGTACTCAGGGCTAAATGACGTGGCAGGAACTTAATAAAAGCTGGTTAACCTGAATTATTTAAATATTAAGTCCAGGCAAGTAAGAAAAATAATATTTATTATATCTACGCCCTGGCTGATGTAGCTCAGTGGATTGAGCACAGGCTGCGAACCAAAGGGTCACCGGTTCAATTCCCAGTCAGGGCACATGCCTCCCCAGGAGGGCCACGTGAGATGCAACCACACATTGATGTTTCTCCCCATCTCTTTCTCCCTCCATTCCCTTCTGTCTAAAAATAAATAAATAAAATATTTAAAAAAATAATAATAATACATATCTACACTGGCTACTTTAGTAGTTTTATAGAAACTACCAACTCTCTAGGTCTCATAGTTATTACTTCAAAAACAGGATGTTAATGACACCCATTAAAATATAGTTCTTCAGTATAGCCAGAAAAAGTATGCCATCAATATGAAAATTAATATAGGCTTTCACTTGTTAAATTATGGGAAGGTGCTATATAATCTGATTAGGAACCATTTCGTTTAAGTCCTTGAGATTACCAAAAATGGTTCAACTGACAATTTAGGATTTTTTCACATTAAAAAAAATTAGTTAAACTTCTTTAGAGTTTCTAAAATATTTTTCCCTTAAAGGCATGTCATACTTGGAATACCTAAGTAAATTAATTTTACAATTCACAATTGACACTCCAGAGCATAGTCACCAAGAAAATTTAAAAACAAGTTAATGTAGAAAACACTATTTTAGTAATTTAGAATTTTATAATCCCCCATTAGAATGAGAATGGATAGACCATTTTTAAAATATACATATATAAAAGAAGAAAATGAAAATTAAAATGTGGACATTTGTTTTCTATATTGTTTCAGATATAACTGACTTTAAAACATGTTATTGAGTGTATCTAATTCTGCTTTATTAAGAGTGACAGAAAATAACTATGAAAACTATTTTTATCATAGTTCTATCATATGTGAACTATCAGAGGACATAGTCTAAATCAAATTTGCTTTTAAATAGATTTTTCAAAATGAAGGATCCACATACAACTTAGCTCATTTTAAAAGATGTGTTCATTAAGAAAAGTAACATAATATAACATAGCATGCTGTAAGAAAATCACAACTCAAAATATATCAATAATATTCATATTGAAATTTATCCCTTAGAACGGTTTTATCTTCATATTTAAAACAACTGTTCAGTATAAAAAAATATGTATTGGGGTTAGAACACTGATACAATTAAAGAAGATTTAAAACTTGTAACTCTGAAATTAAGCAATACCTCTTCAAAGCTAGCAAAGAGAAAAAGGAGAAACTATTTAAACACACTTAAATGGCAAGGTAATTGAAATATAAATTTAAATTACTGAAAGATGGCATGGCTAACTCTAATATTAGAAATAATATTACAGAAAAATAATCTATTAAATACATTAAATCTTTCTGTATCGATATATTTTTATGCCCATCAGTATATGAGGGGATAAAACAACTATGGAACATTTATACAATGGAATACTACTCCACAGTAAAAAAGAAAATTTTACCCTTTGCAACAGCATGGAACTGGAGAGCATCATGCTAAGTGAAACAAGCCAGCCTGAGAAAGACAAGTATCATATAATTTCATTCAGATGTGGAATCTAATAAAAAAACAAAGCAACAAGAAAAACAGAGAAAGACTCATAGATGGAGAGCAGGATGACAGCTAAGGAGGGGGAGGTTAGAGAGTGGAGGAATCTAGCAAAAATAAAGAAGGACTCATGGACATGGACAAGAGTTGGTGATTGCTGGAGGAAGGGGATATAAAGGGACTAAATGGTCATGGGAAAAATACAATAAAAAAACCCAGGGGATGTCTGGATTGTAAAATATTGAGAAAATAGAGTTTTAAATTATTCTTTTTGGAGAACTTAATTGCAAATGTTTCCAACATATACTCATGGGTTAATTGACTATCCAAAGTTTATAATTCATTTATGCTTTCACAAACAAAATTCATATTTATATATATTTTTTAATAACTTTTTTAAGATTTTATTTATTTATTTTTAGAGAGAGAAGAAGGGAGGGAGAAAGAGCAATGTATGGTTGCCTCTCACATGGCCCTCACTGGGGACCTGGCCCGCGACCCAGGCATGTGTCCTGACTGGGAATCGAGCCAGGACCCTCTGGTTCCCAGGCCACGCTCAATCCACTGAGCTACACCAGCCAGGGCATATATTTATATTTTTGTAATTTTAAAGAAAAACCAGAAATCTGTGTTTTGGAGAATGAGTTTACTATGGAAACTTCTATAAAAGTAGTAATTAACTCACTAAAAACCATAACAAATTTAATATTTGTTTACTGATAATAAAACATATGATCTTCTCTTAATTAAAGGATATTAACATAACTTACCTCGTTTCCTTATCTCAGGTAAGGATAATTTTTGTATAGCTGATTAAATGTGATGGCATTTAGTCCTTTCTACCTTGTTTTATTTGAATATGATGAAAAATTAACTACTCATGAAATATCAAGAAATATTCTTTTATCAGCCTTCATTATTCAGTAGTTCTGTCATGTGCTTTTCTAAACAACATTCATAATATGAATGTTTATTGCCTAGATAGGTGGAATGAACAGTTTAAATATTAAGCTGGATGATTTATCCTGTAATTGAAAGAAAAGTTTATGGGCCGTGTATTTGATTTCAGCTATCTTTTTTTTTTTTTT
>PVJI01026034.1:0-19473 GCA_004026765.1 Micronycteris hirsuta
CCGCTGACAGTCTTATGGGGATTCCTTTGTAGGTAACTGTCTCCTTTTCTCTTGCTGCTTGTAAGATTCTTTCCTTATTCTTGACCTTGGGTAATGTAATTATGATGTGCCTTGGTGTGTTCCTCTTTGGGTCCCGCTTCTTTGGGGTTCTCTGAGCTTCTTGGACTTCCAGGAAGCCTATTTCCTTTGCCAGATCTGGAAAGTTTTCCTTCATTATCTGTTCAAAAATACGTTCAATTTCTTGGTCTTCCTCTTGTCCTTCTGGCAGCCCTATGATCTGGATATTGGGTCTTTTACAGATGTCTCTGAGGTTTCTGAGACCCTCCTCATTTTTTTGAATTCTTGTTTCTTCCTTCTGGTCCATCCCATTGGTTTGAGATCCAACCTCCTTTTTTTCCCTATTGGTTCCCTGTAAATCTTCCTCCATTATCCTTATCGTATTCTTCATCTGTTCAACTATTTGTGTCCACCTATTTTCTAGTTTTGTTAACAATTTGATTACAAGCATTTTAAATTGCGCATCTGATAGGTTGACTATGTCATCATCCGTTAGTTGTAATTTGTTCTGCTCCTTCATTTTGGCCATTTTCATTCTTTTTATCTCGGTGCACTTGTCAGCTGGCAGGTGCCTGCAACCTGGGTCTCTTTTTGGATGACGTTGCCTCTGGGGGCGGGGCCTGGGAGGAAGCAATGGCGGCCTCTGATCACCGCGGGCTCCCGTCACTCCTCCGCTCCCCAGTTCCCCACCGCCTTTTCTGCCAGACTGGGTTCTGTTGGCTCAGCCCTGGCCTCTCTTGGGCAGCGTCGCTGGCTTGCGGGATTCACCTGTTGTTCGGGGCTACGACCTGTTCAGGCACTGGCAGCGTGAGTCGCAGCGTGAGTCCCTCCGTGAGAGCTGCCTCTCACTCCGCTCCTCCACTTGGTTCTGTCCCACTTACCGGCCTGGATGTTCGTCTTCTCCTACCTCCTGGGTGTCGGACTTCCCTTCAGTTCGATTCTGTCCGTTCTGGTTGTTTAATTTTTCGCTACTGCGTTCGTTGTTTAGATACTCTGGATGTGTGGGCAGCGAGTGCGACCACCTATGCTGCCATCTTGGTAGAAGTCCCCTTTTTTTTTTTCTTAAGATCATTTTCTTAAACAATATTTTGGCATTTCCTGTGGCTGGAAATTTCCAGATTTGTGAAGCAGACGCTGCTTCTGAAGCATATTTTCTTTTACCTAGATTTTTTTTTTTTTATTGGGAGACCTGAATAACAGCAAATCAATGTTGTTGTTTTTTTTAAGGTAAGTACAAGTATCACTACTATTAACTACAACACATAACTGAAACCAACCCTTTGGTCTTGGTGCTGGTAAAGTTGTGAATGCTCTGACCTCCTGGCATGTGTCTTATTGATTAATGTAGTTTGTAGAGGGATTGCCACTTCAGCTGGTATCTTGAATTTCTGCTATCCAATAGCACAGTGGTTTACAGTCCTTAATGAACAGAAGAGACTCACTCATGCTATTTGTTTTAGCAATTATAATTTCTGATTTAACAGATCTGGGGAAAAATCTGTCATTGATCACATACCAAAGATAATTGTGTGGCAGGAGCTCCATGGACCATGTTTTGAATAACCCTTGCTATCTATGTTTCCTATGTCATAAATATCTGGATTCAGGCTGACAGTGTAATATGGACTCTTACTGATACAGTGGCACAGATGAAAAATTAATTTTGCTCAATGAAAAGGGAAGGCAGGAGGAGAGTGAGCGAGATCCCCAAAGAATAGGTGATATTTAAGCTGGGATTTAAAAGATGAGAAGGAATTTTCCAGTTGGAAGAGGAAAGAAGAGAAAGAACCAGCAGGAAGCAAAGTGCATTCAAAAGAATGGCAGAGAGAGATGGCAAAATATTAGACTGCAAGAATAGTCTTTGTATCCTCAGAGGAGCACAGTTTATCCTATGAGTTGGTTGTTTCCAAACACAACAGCTACACCATCAGTCTCCTGAGCAACTTATTAACACTTTTCGTACTACTCACGAGTTTTCTCATGTTTCACGCGCCATCTGTTAAGGACTGCATCACGAGATAATTTAATTAACGTGCAGTTTGCCCAAAAACCTGCAGTCCTTGGAGTATGTCTTAGAGATTTCTATGTGGTACGAAATGTGTTAAAATGTAGATTCCCAGGTACTACAGCAGACTGACTGAATCAAATCCCAAGTGGAGACATCTGTGTATCCAGACTCTTAACAAGGGTCCCAGGCATTCTGATAAGCAGCCAGTACGGGAACTGCTGGCAGACCAAGGACTTGTCCAACGTGCGATTCTAGATCCTTAAGAGGATACAGCATCTGAGACCTGATGGCAGGAAATTTCCAGACAGGTGAGCAAAAAACAGTCAAGGAGAAAGTCCAAAGCCAGAAATAAGTCAGTCGAAAATTTTCCATGAAGAGATAGATACAAACACGAGAATTAGGCAAATGAGTTGGACTAACATAAAAAAAACATTTAGAAAAACCATAAGATGTGGCCACAGAAGGCAATTTGAAGAAATAAAGACAAAGTGAGACAGGAAAGCATTCTATAAGCAATCACGCAGAGGTGAACTTCCTGAACTCTATAAGGCCCTGTCCAAGAAAATAGTTTAACAGCATCCTTAACATAGCTGATGATTTTTTACCTGGGGTTAAATATACATCCTTTTCAATTAGCAGCTGAAAAGACAAATTGAGGAAAAATCAGGATTGGAGTTTGGGAATTACAATTCAATAGAAAACTGACTCTTAAGGGACATGGTCGAGAAAACAGACACTGAATTACCAAGAGGTTGGTACCGGTTTCTTTCTTCGTTCTGTAAATTACATTGGCAGCTGGATTCAGCACGTAGTTTGCCTCATACTTCTTTGAAACTACGAGTAGATAGTGCTGTGGTTTTTGGTGAAAAATAAAGCTAAGACCAACGATAGTAACTTTAATAACTTTTTTTTTAAAAAAAGAAGAAAAACTTGTGTTAAGAAAAGTCTAAACCAAAGTAGATACTAGGTCCATATTTGAAGGCTTATTTATTGTCCAAATAAATATTACCCAGAATTTTATGCCCTACATTAATTTTGACTAATGATCAATAAATTGCATAACCCAGCCAGAAATGAAACGGATCACCAAACCCACAAGCATAAAAACTCTGAAGAATTTCAAATATGGTTATCAGTTAAGAAATGTTTATTTGCCATAAAGTTAGCTACTTTCAGTGTGTGTTATAACTTTTGTGGGCTTTAGGCACTTTTACTTTCAGGGGACCCTTCCTCCATATAATATATACATATGTACATAAAAATTGTTTTTTATGACTATGATATAAACACAAATACACTCCAGGCTGGACTAATTATTACATATTATTGTTTTATTCAGTTTCTCCTCTTCATGTATAAAGTATTTTTGTGGTCACCTAAAAGTATCATGGGATCTATACATGTGCCTATTATACCCAATAGATTAATCCACCCTGGCTACTTTGTAAGAAATGAAACATAAAAAGAAACCAAAACTAGAGAGAGTGCAGGAGGATGAGGAAGACTGTAGCCCAAGTTGTCCATGGCAAAAGTAAAATTCCTTGGAAGCTGTAGGCATTATCTTAAAATTATATTCAAATATTGCAAAGAAAGTTTTAAATTACTTCCCTGGAGAACTTGGACTTTACCTTTTAAAGTAGATATAGGAAGCATTAAGGACACATGGACAATAACAAGGGAAGGTGAAAACGGGAGGGAGGTAGGGAGGACTGGGGTGGTGGGCAAGGGTGGGGGGAAAGGCAGAAAACTACTTAAACAACAATAAAGAAATATGAATTTAAAAATAAATAAAAATAAAACAGGAAGCATTAAAGGAGAATTGTACAAATAGGTTTTCATTTTAAAATGACTCCTTCACTGCATGGTAAAGGGTAGATTGGAGGAAACAAGGCAAGCACTTGGATTGCAAATACCCACCACTTCTCTCACAAGTTTCTTCTTACTAATTTCTCTCACAGTGTCATGCAACCTCCCATTGGCTTTGAAATACTCCTGAATATCCTTTCTTTAAACTTGGTTAAGACTGACCTTTCGTTTTTAGGACTTATTAAACACCGCTATGGGGGAAGTAGCATTTCTGCTTGATTAATCTTGGCTGAAGGGTAGCAAGATATTAAAATAGGACTTTTTGTCTTGGAGTTTCACCAGTGGCCCCAAAGACTAAGGAATGTCTAAACTGAGTTGCTAGACCACTGAAGCAATACATTCTAAGGACTGTGCAACTGATTCTATCAACACTGCTCAATCTCCTATCCATTTCCATGAATGTTGAAATCAAGGAAGCCTGTAGAAGGAATGTCTTTGGAAAGAGTTCTGGGAATTACAGAGGAAAGGGGATCAGGGAAAGGAGAAAAATACTTTCCCTCACCTTAATATAGGACAGAAGGACTTCTATGAACCTCTCCAAGAGCAGTTCTGAAGATTGAAGAATCTACAGCCTCTGAAGATTGGGAGACCAGAGACTGGATTCTCTGCCTCTGCTGCAAGAAGCCTAAAGATGCAAAGCTGTGACTAGAGTAGCCTAATTGTAAACAGCAAAGAGGGCTGCGTTGGACAAGATCTATACTTCCAGTGACAGTGTGCAGAGGTGTTTGTCTCCTTGGACCCAGATAGGGATCCTAAGGCAGAGAGGCAGTCTGGGATGTGAGAGGTCAACCTGGAGAAGCCAAAGGCCCATAATAAGAGGTACATTGCTAGAAGAGATACGAGAACATTACTTGTTTAATGCAGTCATAGCTCCTCCTGCAGAAGGGTCTCCCCAAAAAAAGCCCCCATGGGGAAAGAAAAGGGCCAACAATTGTATATCTGTCATATTTGACACACTTATCTGTGTCTCCTGCCCTTAGCTGGGATGTGTGTGTGTGTGTGTTTGTATGTGTGTTTGAGAGAGACAGAGAGAGAGAGAGAGGGAGAGTCTCTTAACCAATAGAATGCAGAAGAAGTGACATTGCAAGACTTTGGAGGCTAGGTCAGAAAAGGTGATGTAGCTCCCACTTTTGTGCCACCTACAACTATTTCAGTTAAATAAAACCTTTCTTACCTCTTTCCTTTCTTCTCCAGGGAAGTAGGAAACTATACCTAGGAGTAGAAGAGGGGGTAGAATTAGGAAATCATGAAGGGCAGAGCACTCATTCCCCATTCCTGTGCAGGCCTAAACTGAAGGACCATAGAACTCTAAATTAGATTATAATCCTACATTTTCATATTAAACTTGACAGGAATTTATTTTCCCTAAAGTGAGACTTTCTTGTGATTGAAGGATCCAGAAAGATTTTTCACCTGAAAAATTTCATCCAGGGCAGGGAAGAGTAAGTCCAAAAGCAAGAAAGAAAAAACTAAAAAATAATCCCCACATTACAGAGTTTAATTTGTTTTATAAAATGGTTAGACAATTTATAATGTATTTTGAAGCAAATATAAAATAAGAGTTAAAGAGTCAACAGAGATCTGGAATTACACAGAAAGCGAAGGCCATCTGGTGACAATATCCAGGCCAGCTAAAACCCTGGCCTCCTCAGGGTAGGACTGTATATAAAAGAAATAAATTAGCTAGTGCAATCATAAGATGAGTCATTTAAAAAAACAGAAGAAAGAAAAAGTGGGTTATACTTGCTCAACTTTATTTTATACTTTTTTCTGAAAATATTATTGGAATGTTTTGGTAATTTTTAGAAGTTTTTCAAGTTGAGTAATAGGGAACTAATTGTAAAAGCAAAATGTGGGACTTCCAGTCAAGACGGAGGCATAGGCAAAAATGGCTCACCTCCTCATACAACAACTATAGGGAACCAGTCCACAAGGCAATGGCAAATGGAGCTCCGCCCTGATTTGGAAAACTGGCAGGCATGAGGCAGCACATAGGAGCCAGGCCCACAGATCAGCTTTCTCATGGGGAACCAGGCCTGCATTGTACCTAGGCTGCTTTGAGGCTTGCTTTTGCTAAAACTCCCTCACGCTGAATTGAAGCAGCAAATGTTTACTGCATATCTTTAAAGCAACTTCCTAAAGTCTGTGCTAATTCTCCCAAGGAAGTAGTGTAACCAGATCAATCACTTTTATCGTTCCCTTGCATTTGCAACATGTTTTTTTATTTGTTACCTGTAAGAAGTAATCAGCAACATCCTTTCCTTTGTCATCTGTAAAAAGTAATCATCTAAAGCAAACCTGACCATAATGAATGAGAACCTTCTTTGATGTATGCTATTAGAAAGCAATAAAGGCCTGTCCAGGCAATGGTCAGGGTGCTCTTTCTCTCAGAGTGGCCATGCCATCCCTTTTTCTCCACAGGACTTCTGCAGTCCATGTGAATTTGTTCATCCCATCCACAACGCCATGGATACCACTGGTTGGAGTCCGGATCAAACAGCAACAAAAATTACAACTAGTCTACAAAACAAATATCACCCAAAATCATCAGAAAATCAAGCTGTATGGAAGTCCAACACCAAGAAATTAAAGAAGCCACACTTATCCACATAGGTAGGAGGGGTAGAGACATGGAGAGGTGCAGAGACATGGAATTGGTAGTCCTACGCCCATGTTTGGTAGATAAAAGTCAGAAGGGATACCTTGGGAACAAGGGATCCCAGCCCCACACCAGACCACCCAACCCAGGTTCCATTGCCTGGAAGATAAATCCCCATAACTTCTGGCTGTAAAAACCGGTGGGGGTTGAGGAGGAGGAAGAAATTGCAGGATTCCCGGGACTCTCCCCTTAAAGGTCCTGCCATGGACTTAGGACTTATGAAGACTCACTCCCTGTGGGTTCCAGCACCAGGGCAGCAGCTGGAAAGGCACCAATGGCACATGGGAAGAAACTGAAGTACCTGGAATCCGGGTGAGTGCTGGGTGACAGCTTCCTCCTAGACAAAACTCCAGAGGGCAGGCAGAAGCATTGTCACCTCTCTGAGCCCTCCCGCACACAGAGCCCCCATATCAGAGACTTCATCGACTTGGTTCCCAAGGGTTGCCCTGTGCTGGTGATTACCTAAGGCTCTGCCCATTCAAATGTACCTTGTGAGCTTTTCTACAATGGGCCATGCTACTAAGACAGGGAGTCAAGGCAGCTCTACATAATACATAGAAACAAACACAGGGAGGCTACCAAAAGGAGGAGACAAACAAACATGGCCCAAATGAAAGAACAGAACAAAACTCCAGAAAAAGAACTAAACAAAATGGAGATCAGCCATCTATCAGATGCTTGTTATTCTATTACAGTTGCACCAATTTTTCCCCTTTGCCCTCCTCCACCCAGCCCACCCCCCACTCCCACAGTCAATACCCATACTGTTGTCCATGTCCATGGGTCATTCATACATGTTCTATGAATAATCCCTTCCCCTTCTTTCCAACATTATCACCCTCCCTCTCCTCTGGTTGCTGTCAGCCTCTTCCATATTTCCATGCCTCTGGTTCTATTTTGTTCATTAGTTTACTTTTGTTCATTATGTTCCTCTTACAGGGGAGATCATATGGTATTTGTCTTTCACCGACTGATTTATTACACTTAGCATAATATCCTCCAGTCCATCCATGCCATCATGAAAGTTAGGAGTTTCTTCTTTCTTTCTGCTGCATATACTCCATTATGTAAATGTACCAGTTTTTTGATCCCCTAATTTACTGATGGGCACTTAAGCTGTTTCAAGCCCTTGGTTATTGTAAATTGTGCTGCTATGAACATTGGGGTGCATAGGTTCTTTTGAATTGGTGTTTCAGGATCCTTAGGGTATATTCCCAATAGCTACATTGCTAGGTCAAAAGACGGTTTAATTTTTAGTTTCTTGAGGAAACTCCATACTGCTTTCCACACTGGCTGTACCAGTCTGTATACCCACCAACAGTGTACTAGGGTTCCCTTTACTCTACATCCTCATCAGCACTTATTGTTTGTTGATTTATTAATAATGGCCATTCTGACAAGTGTGAGGCGATATCACATTGTGGTTTTATTTTTGAGGGGGAGGCTGTCTAAAGAAAGTTCAAGCCCTATGACCTTAATTTTATTGGCATTATGTTCTAATCATCAAACAAATTAAGAGATGAGAGGACATTTCAATCAATTGTGGTGACTTGAAGTCATTGCCTTTTTTCCGTAATGGCAATTTTCTAAAGGACAAAGAGCATTTTTATTTTTTTGTATTTTTAATATATTTTATTGATTATGCTATTATAGTTGTCCCATTTTTTCTCCCCTTTATTGCCCTCTGCTCTGTACCCAACCTCCCACCATCATTCCGCCACCTTACTTCATGTCCATGGATTATATATATAAGTTCTTTGGCTTCTCCATTTCCCATACTATTCTTAACCTCCCCCATCTATTTTTTACCTACCATTTATGCTTCTTATTCCCTGTACCGCTTTCCCCATTCTCCCCCCCACCCACTCCCTGCTGATAACCCTCCAGGTGATCTCTTTTTTCTGTGAATCTGTTCCTGTTCTAGTTGTTTGCTTAGTTTGTTTTTGGTTCAGTTGTTGATAGTTGTGAGTTTGTTGTCATTTTACTGTTCATAGTTTCAATCTTCTTTTTCTTAGATAAGTCCCTATAATATTTCATATAATAAAGGCTCGGCGATGATGAACTCCTTTAACTTGACCTTATCTGGGAAGCACTTTATCTGCCTTTCCATTCTAAATGATAGCTTTGCTGGAAAGCATAATCTTGGATGTAGGTCCTTGCCTTTCACAGCTTTGAACACTTCTTTCCAGCCCTTTCTTGTCTTTAATGTCTCTTTTGAGAAATCAGCTCATAGTCTAATGGGAACTCCTTTGTAGGTAACTGTCTCCTTTTCTCTTGCTGCTTTTAAGATTCTCTCCTTATCTTTCATCGTGGGTAATGTAATAATGATGTGCTTTGGTGTGTGCTTCCTTGGGTCCAACTTCTTTGGGTTCTCTGGACTTCCTGGAAGTCTATTTCCTTTGCCAAATTGGCAAAAATATTGCTCTGTGGAAGTTTTCTTTCATTATTTGTTCAAATAACTTTTCAATGTCTTGCTCTTCCTCTTCTCCTTCTGGCATCCCTATGATTTGGATGTTGGGATATTTAAAGTTGTCCTGGAGGTTCCTAAGCTTCTCCTCATTTTTTTGAATTCTTGTTTCTTCATTCTATTCCACTTGAATGTTTATTTCTTCCTTCTGCTCCAAACTGTAGATCTGAGGCCCAGTTTCCTTCCCTTCACTGTTGGTCCCTTGTACATTTTCCTTTATTTCACTTTTCATAGTCTTCACTTTTTCCTCTATTTTGTGACCATGATCAACCATTTCTGTGAGCATCCTGATTACCGGTGTTTGGAACTCTGCATCTGATAGGTTGCCTATGTCTTCATTACTTAGCTTATTTTTTCTGGAGCTATGATCTGTTCTTTAATTTGGGCCATATTTTTTGATGAGCCTGTTATGTAGTAAGGGTCAGAGCCTTAGATATTCACCAGGGCAGGACAACCTGAGCCCCAACAAATTTGTCACTGCTTTGTGGTACTGTATGTTGAGGAGAGGTCAGAGAGGGAACAATGCTACTTACTTGGCTCTCGGCCAGCTTTCAGTCACTTCCTCCACTACTCACAAGCAAATTGGGCCCTTCTGGTGCTGATTCTCAGGTGGGTGGGTTTGTGTACATTCTAGGACCATTTGGGTCTCTCCAATGAATTCTCCTGTGAGGTTGGGAGTTTCTCCTGTCGCCTCAAATCCGACAGGTTTTCCCAGTCAGGGATTTAGAGGCTTTCTTTTCCTGCACTAGAACCCTGGGTTGTATGGCCTGTCTCACTCCCCAGTTGTTCCTACGGATTTATCAGCACACAAATGTGGGACGACCCAGTCTGCCAGCCACCGCCTTACCTGGTCCTCCAGCTGCCACCTTGCCCCAAGTCCTCTCCACCCCAGATGCCAGTTTCCACCCTTCCTACTGGTCTGGATGAAAGTTTCTTCTTTAACTCCTTGGTTGTCAGACTTCCATACAGTTTGATTTTCTGGCAATTCTGGTTATTTTTCATTTTTAAACTTGTTGTTGTCCTTCTTTTGGTTGTACAAGGAGGCAAAGTGTATCTACCTACACCTACATCTTGGACGGAACTCTCATTGTGGTTTTAATTTGCATCTCTGATGGCTAGTGATGTTGAGCATCTTTTCATATGCCTATGGGCCATTCACATGTTCACCTTGGAGAAGTGTCTGTTCAGGTCCTTTGTCCATTTTTTAACTGGATTGTTTGTCTTCCTGGTGTTGAGTCATAAGACTTCTTTACATATTTTGGACATCAAATCCTTGTCCAATATATCATTTGCAAATATGTTCTCCCATATGGTTGGTTCTCTTCATTTTGATAATGTTTTCTTTAGTCGTATAGAAACTTTTTAGTTTGATGTAGTCCCCTTTGTTTACTTTTTCTTTTATTCCCCTTGCCCTATGAGATATATTGGCAAAAATATTGCTCTGTGGGATATCTGAAATTTTACTGCCTATGTTTTTCTCTAGGACTTTTATGGTGTCATGACTTATATTTAAATATTTTAACCATTTCGAATTTATTCTGGTGTATAGTGTAAGTTGATGGTCTAGTTTCATTTTTTCGCACGTACAGTCCCATACTTCCAATACCATTTATTGAAAACGGTATTTTTTTAATTACTTTATTGTTGTTCAATTACAGTTGTCTGCATTTTCTCCCCTCCCCTCCCCTCCACCCCATCCAAACCCACCTCCCTCCCTTGCTTCCACCTTCCCCCTTGGTTTTGTCTATGTGTCCTTTATAGTAGTTCCTGAAAACTCTTCTCCCCACAGTCCCCTCCCCCCTCTCCTCTGGTTATTGTTAGATTGTTCTTAATTTCAATGTCTCTGGTTATATTTTGCTTGATTTTTTTCTTTTGTTGATTATGTTCCAGTTAAAGGTAAGATCATATGGTATTTGTCCCTCACTGCCTGACTTATTTCGCTTAACATAATGCTCTCCAGTTCCATCCATGCTGTTGCAAAGGGTATAAGCTCCTTCTTTCTCTCTGCTGTGTAGAATTCCATTGTGTTAATGTACCATAGTTTCTTGATCCACTCATTTGCTGATGGGCACTTGGGTTCCTTCCAGCACTTGGCTATTGTAAATTGTGCTGCTATGAACATTGGGGTGCATAGGTTTTTTTGGATTGGTGTTTCAGGGCTCTTAGGGTATAATCCCAGCAGTGGAATGCTGGGTCAAAGGCAGTTCCATTTTTAGTTTTTTGAGGAAATTCTATACTGTTTTCCACAGTGGCTTCACCAGTCTGCATTCCCACCAACAGCACACTAGGGTTCCCTTTTCTCTGCAACCTCTCCAACACTGTCTGTTGCTTTGTTTATGATGGCCATTCTGACTGGTGTGAGTATCTCATTGTGGTTTTAATTTGCATCTCTCTGATGGCTAGTGATGCTAAGCATCTTTTAATATGTCTCTGGGCCCTCTGTGTCCCCCTTGGAGATGTGTCTGTTCAAGTCTTTTGCCCATTTTTTAATTGGGTTGTTTGTCTTCCTGGAGTGGAGTCATGTGAGTTCTTTATATATTTTGGAGATCAAACCCTTGTCTGAGGTATCAGTGGCAAATATGTTTTCCCATATAGTTGGTTCTCTTTTCATTTTAATGCTGTTTAGCCATACAGAAGCTTTTTAATTTGATGAGGTCCCATTTGTTTATTCGTTCCTTTTTGTCCCTTGCTTTAGCGGACATTTCAGTGAATGTGTTGCTGCATGGAATGCCTGAGATTTTCCTGCTGATGTTTTCCACTAGGACTTTTATGGTGTCACAACTTATATTTAAGTCTTTTATCTACCTTGAATTTATTTTTTTGTATGGTGTAAGTTGGTGATCAAGTTTCATTTTTTTGCATGTAGCTGTCCAGATCTCCCAACACCATTTGTTGAAGAGGCTGTTTTTATTCCATTTTATGTTTCTTCCCCCTTTGTCAAATATTAATTGCTTGTAGAGATTTGGGTTTATTTCTGGGCTCTCTGTTTTGTTCCATTGATCTACGTGTCTGTTCTTATGCCAGTACCAGACTGTTTTGATTACAGTAGCCTTGTTGTATAGTTTTATATCAAGTATTGTGATTCCCTCCTACTTTGTTTCTCTTTATTAAGATTGCTGAGGCATTCTGTGTCTTCTTTGTTTCATATAAATTTTTGAAATATTTGTTCTAGATCTGTGAAATATGCTCTTGATATTTTAATAAGAATTGTATTGAATCAATAGATTACTGTGGGTACTATGGACATTTTAATGATGTCAGTTCTTCCATTCCATGAACATGGTATATGCTTCCATTTATTTGTATCTTCCTTAATTTCTTTCTTCAGTGTTCTATAGTTTTCTGAGTACAGGTCCTTTACCTCCCTGGTTAAATTTATTCCTAGGTATTTTATTTTTCTTCCTGCTAAAATAAATGGGGTTTTTTTTTCTAGTTTCTCTTTCTGATATTTCATTGGTGGTGTACAAAAATTCCCACAAATTCTGAATATTTACTTTGTATGCCACTATTTTTCAAAATTCACTTATTAGGTCAAGTAGTTTTTTCATGGAACCTATTGCGTTTTCTATGTACACTGTCATGTCTTCTGCAAATAATGAGTTTTACTTCATCCTTTCCTATTTGGGTGCCTTTTATTTCTTCTTCTTGTCTGATTGCTGTAGTGAGAACTTCCAGTACTATTTGAATAAAAGTCATGAAAGCTGACACCCTTGTCCTATTTCTGATCTTAAGGAGAAAGCTTTGTTTTTGCCCTTTGAGTATGATGTTGCCTGTAGGTTTATCATATGTGGCCTTTATGAAGTTAAGGTATGCTCCCTCTATTCCCAGTTTTCTGAGTGTTTTGGGTTGGTTTTTTTTTCATAAATGGGTGCTGGATTTTATCAAATGCTCTTTCAGCATCTATTGATACGATCATGAGTTTTTTGTCCTTCATTTTATTTATGTGGTGTATTATGTTTATTGATTTGTTGATATTATAACATCCTTGCATCCTGGGATGAATCTTACTTGATCATGGTGTATGATATTTTTAATTTATTGCTGGGTTGGATTGCCAATATATTTGTTGGAGATTTTAGCATCAATTTTCATGAGGGATATTGACCTGTAGTTTTCTTTCTTTGTTGTGTCTTTACCTGGTTTGGAGTTAGGTTAGTACAGGCCTTGTAAAAAGAGTTTAGGAGTCTTCCCTCTTCTTAAATTTTTTGTAATAGTATGAGAAGGAGAGGAATTAATTCTTCTTTAAATATTTGGTAAAATTCTCCTATGAAGCCATCCAGTCCAGGGCCCTTATGTGCTGGGAATTTTTTATTACTGCTTCAGTTTCACTAGTTGTTATTGGTCTATTCAGGCTTTCTGCTTCATGATTCAGTTTTGAAAGATTGTATGTTTCTAGAAATTTATCAGTTTTTCCCAGGTTGTCCACTTTCTTAAGTTATCACTGTTCATAGTAATTTCTTACAATCATTTGTATTTCTGTGGTACTGGTTGTAACTTCTCTTTTGTTTCTGTTTTATATATTTGGGTCCTCTTTTTTTTTTTTCTTTTTTTTTTTTTTGATGAGTCCGGTTAAAGATTTGTCAATTTTGTTTATCTTTTCAAAAACCCAGCTCCTGGATTCATAAATCTTTTTAATTGTTTTTTTAATAGTCTCTATGTCATTTAATTCTACTCTGATCTTGGTTATTTCCTTCCTTCTGCTTGCTCTGGGCTTGCTTTGTTGTTGTTCCTGTAGTTCTTTTGGGTGTAGGATTAGGTTGTTTATTCGAGATTTTTCCATCTTCTTCAGGTAAGCCTATATTGCCATGAACTTCCCTCTCAGGACTGCCTTTTCTGTGTCCTATAAGTTTTGGATATTTGTGTGTTTATTTTCATTTCTAGGAATTTTTTTATTTCTTCCTTGATCTCATGGTTAACCTATTTCTTGTTTAATAACATGTATTCAGTCTCCCTGTATTTCAGTGTTTTTTAGTGTTCTTCCTTGAGATTGGTTTCTAGTTTCTAGCCATTGTCATTTGAGAAGATGCTTGATATGATTTCAATGTTCTTGAATTTGTTGAGGCTTATTTTGTATCCTACCATGTGGTCTGTCTTTGAAAATGATCCATATGTATTTGAAAAGAATGTATATTTTGCTTCTTTGGAGTGAAATGCTTTGTAATATCAATTAAGTACAGGCAATCTAGGGTGTCATTCAATGCCACAATATTCTTGATTTTTTGTATGGTCAGTCTATCCATTGTTGACAGTGGTGTGTTAAAATTCCCTATGATGACTGTGTTGCTGTTGATATCTTTCTTGAAGTCCTCCATGATTTTTCTTATTATTTGGGTCCTCCTATATTGGGTGCATATATATTTAGAAGGGTTGTATCCTCTTGTTAGACTACTCCCTTAAGTATTATACCATGACGTTGTTTTCCTCTTGTTATGGCCTTTGTTTTGAAGTCTATTTTGTCTGATATAAGTATTGCTATCCCAGCTTTCTTTACATGTCCATTTGCTTGGAGTATTTTTTTTCCTATCCCTTCACTTTCAGCCTGTGTAGATCTTTTGTTCTAAGGTAGGTCTCTGTAGACAGCATATGTGCAGGATGGGGTTTTTTATCCATTCAGTAACCTTATGTCTTTTGATGGGAGCACTTAATCCATTTACCTTTAAGGTTACTATTGGTAGGTACTTATTCATTGACATTTTTCCCTTTGTACCTGTGTTCCTCTCCCTCTCTCTCGCTCTCTCTCTCTCTCTCTGTGTCTCACTTTCTTTTTTCATCTTCTTAATGCAGTCCCTTTAGCATCTCTTTCAATGTTGGTTTGACGGAAATGTATTCTTTTAGCCTTTTTGTCTGGGTAACTCCTTATCTCCCCTTCCATTTTAAGTGAGAGCCTTGCTGCTAGAGTAGTCTTGGTTGCAGGCCTTTGTTTTTCATTACTTGGAATATTCCATGCCATTCCCTTCTGGCTTGTAGTGTTCTTGTTGAGAAATCTGCTGATAGCCTTATCGGGGCTCCCTTGTACCTTACTTCCTGTTTCTCCCTTGTTGCCTTTAAGATTCTCTCTTTGTCTTTAAATTTTGCCATTTTAATTATGATGTGTGATGAAGTAGTCCTCTTTGGGTTCTTCTTGATAGGGACCCTCTCTGCTTCCTGGACTCCCGTGATGTTTTTCCTCACCAAATTAGGGAAATTTTCGTCATTACTTTTTCAAACAGTTTTTCTATCCTTTGCTCCTCTTCTTCTCCTTCTGGTATGCCTATGATATAAATATTATTACATTCCATGTTGTCCTTCAGCTCCCTTAAACTATATTCATTCTTTTTGAGCCTTTTTTTGTTTTGTGGCTATGTCTGGGTCTTTTTCCCTGCCTTGTTCTCCAACTCACTGATTTGATTCTTTGTTTCATCTAGCCTGCTTTTAATTCTTCTTGTGAATTCTTTGTTTCAGATACTGTATTCTTCATTTTTCCTGGCTCTTATTCATGGTTTCTATGTCCTTTTTCATGCTGATGTAGTTCCCCATGTTCCTTGTACTTCTCACTGAGCTCCTTGAGTATCCCTATAACCATTATTTTGAACTCAGTGTCTGATAGATTGCTTGCCTCAATTTCATTTAGCACTCTTTCTGGGGATTCCTCTTCTCCTTTTGTTTTGGATTTGTTTCTCTGTCTCCCCATTTCAGGTGGCTCCTCTTATTTGTTTTTGTGTGTTAGATTGATCTGCTTGAACTCCCTATCTATGTGTGGTGGCTTTCTGAGGTAGGAGACCTGTGGTACTCAGTGGTGCAATTTCCTTTGATCTCCTGAGCTGGATGTTCTGAGGACGCCCTTTATGCCATTTATGTGGGCTCTCTTGTTGTAATTGGGGTTTGGTTGTCCTTAGGTCATTCTTTGGAATGTTCTTCCCTTTAGCTGGTTGACTGAGAGTCATACTGCCCACCACATCATTTACATTGTTGTACAGGTGCTGCAGATGTACCACTTGTACTACTTGGCTTCAATAATTCATATCAGCTGAGATTCCATTGATTGTTCAGGTCACTTGTCAGAAGATTAGCTGAAAATTCGTCCTGGGGGCACAAGCAAGTGGGCTCAGCTTCCACCTACTCAGCCAGCATATTACCACTCCAAAAAGATTATTTTTTTAAAAAAAAGAATCCTCTTACTTTCAGTCCAAGCTAATTATACCTCCCTGTCTTCCACCCTCACCATAAAGAGTGGTTATTTCATCAACAGCTACACCCCTTACCAAAAGCTGGCTAAGATCATTCTGGAACTTCAGATTTCCCAAAAATCAAAGATGAAGGAAAACTTTGGACAAATAGAGTATGGTCTATGTACAACTGGTGCCAGGACTTCATAGCCTTGAGTTTAGAAGTACTGAAAGACTCCATCTGTCCATCCTGTTTCTGCCATCAAGAACTTTATAGTTTTAAAAATTGGTTTTGCATTTTGGAAAGTTAATTATGAAAACTCCAGGAAGCACCGAAAACCGTCTCAGAAAATTTTTCCTGTGCAAGCTGTTGTCAAACCTGTTACACCACTGGTAAACTTACAAATGTGCCTTCCTGCATTCTAATCTTCCCAGGAGAATCCCGAGCAGTACGTCCTCCCAGCTGCCACGGCCAGCCATCCTCCTCCTCTGCCTCCACCTCCACACCCTCCACCTTCTCCTCTGCCTCCACCTCCACCACCAATAGCACCTTTGCTGTTGAGAAAATCCACTCTCATGAAAACACTTCAGGCTGGATCTTAAAAAAAAAAAAAAAAAGATGAACTCATTCGGATGACAGTTAAAGATCTAGTGATTGTAATTTAAAAAACATACACACAGAGTTTTTATGAAAGGATGAACTTTGTTCCATCAACAAATGCATGGAATCCACTAGTTATATCTCTGACCTGCAGCATGTTACCCCGAAGCTCAGTCAAAGGGTTATCAATCCAAGTTACAATGTCTTCATTCTCCTAGTGAAAGTCAGAAATCTCTGTAGAAACTACTTAGAAAAGTCAATGCAGAGAAGAGCCCAGGTGAGACCCCGCTTACCAATAAAGAAATTATGGAAACAGAAACTGCACTGGCCCCAGTAATAAGCCGAATCTTCAGGGGAAAGTTACAGCTGGGGTTCACCCTAGAAACCCAATTCAAACTCTGCCATTTTCCAGAGATAAGGATAGTTCTTCAGGGAGAGGAATCAAGGGGTTTCACATTTTCAATGCACTTTTTAGCCTGAGAGAAACCATCTACATAGATAATATCTTTGAAATACCCCCTCATTAGCTTAGGCTAAAAAGATATTTTAGAAATTTCCCAGAAATTCCTGTATTCCCACAGGTTAGTATTGCTTTGAGTTGCCATATAATATTGTGAAAGTCACCAGACTGAAAAGAAAACCTTAGGACCCACATTTATGTTTACAGCACAATTATGGATAAAAATTTAACAGATAATGAAGTTAAGAAACATATGTGGCTCTAGTACAATTAAAGTCTTTTTCTAACCAGCTAGCTACATTCTTATGTTATCTGTGAATAAAAGAAATAATCCCCAAGAATACAGCAGTTGACTACTTGTAGTAGAATGTTTTATGAGACACCCTGAGTGGTGTGGTTAAAGGTCACCAGTTTGACTCCCAGTCACATGTCAGTTGGGGGCATGCGAGAAGCAACTGATGTTTCACTCTCACATCAATGTTTTTCTCCCTCTCTTTCTCCCTCTCTTCCCCTCTCTTAAAAATAAATAAATAAAATCTCTTTTAAAAAGAATGTTTTATGAGGGACTTATGATGTTTGTGATATTAATAAACCACTGTGTATTATATCAATGTAATTTAAATGATTTGATGATCTGATCATTCTTGTGGAATAAAGGTTATAGAAAATGTTATAGGAATCCTACAGATAAACAGTTGTAAAGCTGCTATTGCCATTGTATCAGTATCAAAATGTATTCTACTTTGCATCATTTATTAACTTTTGTGCCAGATTTTATATTGCACGCATTTGAGAATCCTGTAAATACTGTAACTTCATTAAACTGTTGCTGATTAAAAAACTTTTTGAGGGGCAGTTTGGCAGTATTTATGTCTGATGCTTTTCATTAGCTTGAGAAAGTATTAGCTGTTATCTATTTCAATATGGCTTCTGTCCCATTATCTTTCTTCTAGTCTTCTAGTACTCCAATTATATGTATGTTAGTCAAGATAATCTTGAAAAAGAGAGCTGAACAACTTACACTGCCACAAATCAAAAACTATTAGAAAACTATAGTTATAAGACTGTGGTAATGCTACAAATATAGACAAACCAACTACGGTGGGCAGAATTTTAAAGATACCCCCCCAAATTACTATTCACTGTTACTTTTAATTATATTTTATTGATTATACTGTTACAGTTGTCCCTATTTTTCCCATTTCTCACCCTCCACCCAGCACTCCCCACTCCCTCAAACAATCCCCACACCTTTGTTCATGTCCATTGGTCATGCATATAAGTTCTTTGGCTACTCCATTTCCTATACTGTACTTTACATCCCCATGGCTATTCTGTAACTACAAATTTGTACTTCTCAATTCACTTACCTCTTCACCCATTCCCCAAAACTCTCTCCCATCTGGCAACCATCAAAACACTCTTTGTGAGGACTTCCGCCAAGATGGCAGTGTAGGTGGTCGCACTCACTACCCGCACATCCAGAATGTCTACACAATGAATGCAGTAGCGAAAAATTAAACAACCAGAACGGACAGAATCGAACTGAAGGGAAGTCCGACACCCAGGAGGCAGGAGAAGACGAACATCCAGGCCGGTAAGCGGGGAAGAAACGGGCGGAGGGAACAGCGCTCACGGAGGGTCTCACTCACGCCGCGACTTACGCCGCGACTCAGGCCACCAGTGCCTGAACAGGGCGTGGCTCCAAACAACGGGTGAATCCCGCAAGCCAGTGACGCTGCCGGAGAGAAGCCAGGGCTGAGCCAGCAGAACCAAGTCTGGCAGAGGAGGCGGTGGGGAGCTGGGGAGCGGAGGAGTGACGGGAGCCCGCGGTGATCGGAGGCCGCCATTGCTTCCTCCCAGACCCCGCCCCCAGAGGCAACGTCATCCAAAAAGAGACCCAGGTTGCAGGCACCTGCCAGCTGACAAGTGCACCGAGATAAAAAGAATAAAAATGGCCAAAATGAAGGAGCAGAACAAATTACAACTAATGGATGATGACATAGTCAACCTATCAGATGCGCAATTTAAAATGCTTGTAATCAACTTGTTAACAAAACTGGAAAATAGGTGGACGCAAATAGTTGAACAGATGAAGAATACAATAAGGATAATGGAGGAAGATTTACAGGGAACCAATAGGGAAAAAAAGGAGGTTGGATCTCAAACCAATGGGATGGACCAGAAGGAAGAAACAAGAATTCAAAAAA
>PVJI01026035.1:0-19540 GCA_004026765.1 Micronycteris hirsuta
AAATAAAACCTAGGTGCATCTTATGGTCCGGTGCGTCTTATAGTCTGAAAAATATGGTAACTAAATTCAAAAGGTATACAGGGAAAAATGGACAAGTCTCCTTTCTTCTATCCCTTCATGGAGGAGGCTGCTATTGCTATTTTCTTTGGGGCTCATCCAAAGAAACTTCATGCATTAACAAATGGGTGTTCACGCATTCTTCCACCCACAAGTGGTAGCAGAATAAACATGCTAATGGCCCTATAGCTTATTTCTCCCCCAACCCTTAATGCTATTTTTAGAGTTCTGTGTCAGTTGACGTGGAGACTTGAACCAAACCACCCAGCACCCAATCTGTGCTAATGACCATCTTGCCCCATCACCACCGGGCACCAGTGAGGAGGAAAGCAGAAGGTCTGGGTGCCAACCTCAGAGTCTGCGCTTGTAGGGGAAATTCTCTTTCAGCATTTGCTGTTTGGGGGGCATGGTAGAAAATCCAAAGAGGGCCAGGCCTAGTCCTCCCCGCCATTCACTTGGAGTTACGATGCATCTACTTACTGTTAATCCTGCCGGCAGGGTATTACTCAGCACAGACAGAAAGCGTCAGTGGGGCTCTGGGGGAGAAGTCTTGAAAGGTGACAACCACTCAGAAAAAAAGGGAGGAAGCCCAGATGGGTTTGAAATGAAGAGAGGGTCATCCCCTAATTCGGGTGGCTGGGTGATCCTGTCCTCAAGCTGACCTTGTAGCTGAGCTTCTAGGAGTCACACTGCGACAGAAGTGGTAAATGAAGGCTGACAGCTATTACTTTCCATGCTTCTAGACTATGGGTCAAATAAAATAAGAGAGCAAGGGGTGGAATTCTAAGTACCTGGAAAGGGAATGACAGGACAGTGGAGGCCCCTGCGGAAGGTGCAGCCAGGGCAAGTGGACTAGCTTTTTAGCCACGGTGCGACCACATGCTGTTGGCTGTGGGATGTTGTGCAAGTACTTCGCTATTAATAATGGGAAATTGTCAGCTTTGCGCCCACTTTGAAGACACTAGGGTAGCTCCCAACTGCAGCAATTTTCAGAGGGTTTATGCCCTGCCCAGCCCCTGGGACAGGGGCTGAGGTAGAAATCATTTGAGAAGCTTTTCAAATATTCCCAAGACAAACAACCCCCACCTTGCCCCAAATATTCTGAAGGTGCTTTGGGAGGAGAGTGGCATACTTTTAAAATAATTCCCAAAAGGCCCCACATAGCAACAGTGATCCTGAGAAAGAAGAACAAAGTTGGAAGAATCACGCTACCTAATATCAAACTATACTGTAATGCCGTAGTAATCAAAATATCGTGGTACTGACATAAAAACAAACACATAGATCAATGGAACAGAATAGACCCCAGAAATAGATCCCACACCTTTATCATCAATTAATATTTGACAGAGGAAGCAAGCACATACAATGGGTTAAAGAGAGTTTATTCAATAAATGGTGCTGGGAAAATTGGACAAATACATGCAGAAAAAATGAAACTAGACCACATGCTTACACCACACACAAGAATAAATTCAAAATGTATCAAAGACTTAAACATTAAACCCCAAACCATAAATTCCTAGAATAAAACATAGGCAGCAAAATCTCAGACATTGCTTGTAGCAATATTTTATCAGATGTTTTATCTCCCTAGGCAAGAGAAACAAAAGAAAAAATAAACAAATGGGACTCCATGAAACTAAGAAGTTTTTGCACAGCAAAAGAAATCACCAACAAAATAAAAAGACAACCCACAGAATGGGAGAACATATTCACCAGTACATCTGATAAAGGATTAATATCCAAAATTTATAAAGAACTTACAAAACTCAACACCAAAAAAACAAACAATCCAATTTAAAAATGGGGAAAGGATCTGAATAGACACTTTTCCAAAGAGGACATACAGATGGCCAATAGACATATGAAAAGATGCTCAATGGCACTAATCATCAGAGAAATGCAAATTAAAACCACAATGAGATATCAGCTCACACCTGTCAGAATGGCTATCATCAATAAATCAACAAACAACAAGTGCTGGTGAGGATGTGGAGAAAGGGGAACTCTTTTGCACTGTTGGTGGGAATACAGACTGGTGCAGTCACTGTAGAAAGCAGTATGGAGATACCTCAAAAAATTAAAAATGAGTCTACCTTTAGACTCAGCTATCCAACTTCTGGGAATATATCTGAAGGAACCCCAAATACTAATTCAAAAGAACATAAGCACCCCTATGTTCATTGCAGCATTATTTACAATCACCAAGCAGCCTAAGTGTCTATCGGTAGATGAGTGGGTAAAACAACTACGGGGCATTTATACAATGGAATACTACCCAGCCATAAAAAAGAAAAAGAAAATGTTACCCTTTGGGACAATATGGATGGACCTGGAGAACATTATGCTAAGTGAAAGACAGATGCCATGTGATTTCACTCATACTGAACAAACTGAACTAACAAGGAAAATGGGGACAGACTCATAGATGCAGAGCAGATGACAGCTGGGGAAAGGGAGGTGAGGCCATGGAGAGATTGAGCAAAAAGGAAAAAGGATTCATGGACATGGACAACAGTGTGGGGATGGCTGGGGGAAGGTGTATAAGGGGACTAAGTGGTAATGGAAAAAATACAATAAAGAATAAATTTTAAAAATTAATAGAATAAAATAATTCCATCTCTAACTCCAAGAAGCCTAGACTAACGTCACCCTGTTTCACTAGTGGTGTGGTGTGCTTCCTTGATTGCAAGGAAGAAGCTTTATATCTGGGTCCTGTAGACAGTGCAGGGAGATGGTGGACCCTAAAATAATTTGAAAATGATGAAAGGTGGAAGGGCAGCTTCCATCAGATTTTTGACAGAGACTCTAGACATGGATTTTGCACCCAAAAAACTATCTTTTTGATGGAATAGAAAAGAAAATATCAAAGGGCAAAGATACAGATATATTTGTTTGTTCTCTGGGCAAACTTCTATCTGTGTGTTGGCATAAACCCTGATTCTTAGCATAAAATGGGTTTCTTATGCCGAGTCATGATCACAAACTTTGAAATCTAGAATTTGCTCTAGAATATGCTACTTCCCAGAATACAGCAACCTATTCCTGAAAAATCGAAGCAACTGGACCCACCCAGGTGTGCAGATCTCATCTCCAAAGGAAGTCCAGCCTCATTACGGAAGTCACATACCATGAAGGCCGAGAGCAGAAGGGAAAGACACCCTTGGTGACTGAGACCACTGAGGGTGTGCACGGGAACACTGTGCTTCCAGCCTGAGTGGCAGGGAGCTGGCTGGCATCTACTAAGTCTGCACTGGTAATTCAGGCCCTCCAACCACCAGAACCGATGGCCTCTGTTGCCCCTTTCGCGAAAGCTGTGGTTCTGAAGCAACAGTGAGTGGGGCCTTGTCTAGCCCGTGCACAGCCGTAGTTTTCAATTTGACACAGTTGGGTCGCCTTTGTGTACTTCCACTTTAGTGTGCAGAGGGATAGCCTGGATTCTGATTCAGACAAGGAGGAGCGAGAGGGAGATGGTGGCATTCACAGCCCACCCACGCTGGGAAACCACTGGAAAAGCAAAGCACTCCATTCCCATGGTGGCAGTTAGGGCAATTTCCATCTGTCAGCAAGCAGGTATTAAGCACGTATACAGGACCAGGAGGGTGCTAGGCACTGATGGCTTTAAAATACATATTTTAGGGCCTTGTGTTAAGAAGCATATAAATGAGCTGTGTGTACATGCATGTCTGTTCATGCATGTGTGCAATTAAATTAAGGAAGGGCAGAAAATAGGAGACTAGGAAGAGAGAGACGACAAATGTATAAAAATACACATGTCCCTTCCTCTCCCATAACATTTGGGGAACAAGTTCAAATTTCCTCTATTCACCTTAAATTGTAAAAGGGTGGTGACATTAATGAGGTCAGGGAGTTCCTCAGAGGCCCTTTCTTAAATAGTAGCAGGTAAAATGACTGACAGTTATAGAACGAGCTAGTGGAGTGTCAGATGAGGACAAGGAGATCACATTTCCAGCCTCATTTTACAGCAGAGGAACTAAAGGTCAGATATGGTGAAGTATTTTCTCAAGGATGGAATCAAGACTCGAATTCAAAGCCTCTTTGATGACTATATTTGACCTATACCATTTATTCCAGATATGAAAGACTGACTGGCCACATGTGTAAAAAGAAACAAAGCTAAAACCAGCATCTACAGTAGAGTTTGCACCTGGAACGTGGTAGGTGCTCAATAAATATTTGTCAAGTAGATTAACGTCTTGTTTAAAAGATACGTAATGTTGGGTCAGATGGCTGTGCTTGAGGGTTTCTCTGTAAAACATGGCTGATAATCAAACAAGCTGTATCGATCCCTTATAATAACAGCTAACGCTTAGTGAACACTCTCTGGGTACTAGGCACTTGCTTTACATACCTAACTTAATCTTTACAACAATCCTATGAAGCAGGACCTATCATTAGCACCATTTTACAGAGGAGGGAGCTGAGACACACGGAGCCGTAACTTCACAGAACTTACTAGAAATATTCAAGAACAAGTAAATTCTAACTGATGGCTGTTGGATGGGATTTCTTAGTGTGAAAGGAATTTAGAATTGTTAGGGCAATAGGCATTAGCTCCACAGGAAAAGTCATTCTAGGCTATAGAACTGGGAAGTGGGATTGAGCTGCATCTTAAAACATAGGCAAGGCTGAGAGATGGGAGAGGGAGGCATGAGGCATAAGGAAAACAGCATAAACAAAGGCATGGGGGCCAAAATAAAGAAGATATGCTCAGGGGGCCTTTCTGCCCGGAAGGGAGATGGTGCCTCCAGAATTAGTGAAAAGTAAATTTATATAAGATGAGGTGGAATCAGGTTATTCAGGACTTAGACCCAGGTGGGGGAGTTTGGCTGATTATTTAAGAAGCCTATCTAGTTTCTTGACTGGGAAATAGCCCAACAAGGACATTAGCATACAGGATATTAGCTTAGTAGCAGCCTATAAGAAAAAAAGGAGAGAGCAGCAGCTTGAAGGTCCGGGACCTGCATTAATCCAGGCCTAGAGGCAGTAGAGTGGAGAAGAGGAGGCATGTCTGAGACAATACTTATTTAAGAATAAGTAGCCCTGCTGTTCTCCGGCTGGCCAGGCCTGTGAGCGCATCCTGCTGCATCATCACAGCGACTCTGGGAGGGAGTGTTATGGTCCCCATTCTAAAGAGAAAACCGAGGCCCTGACTCCAGAGCCTGAGCTTGTGGTGAAATGAACGGGCTCTGGCAACAAATCATAGGCCTGAACATCTTACCAGGAATGGCTCCTTTGACTGAATTCAAAGCCACGTGAGGGCAGAGAGGCAGCTGGAGATGATAAATTCTGTTTGGGGTTAGTTGAGTCTGATCTAGCAGTGCGGGGAGTTGAAAATACCAGATGAAGAACAGAGCTCATCTCTGAGCCTGGAGGCAAACTTAAAGATGGAGGCTGTGGCTAGGAGGGTCCTGGGAGCCCTTCTTGAGCATGCTTGACCTTTGCATCCAAACATCTCATGTAGCCCTGGCTGGTGTGGCTCAGTGGATTGAGTGCCAGCCTGAAAATCAAAGGGCCACTGGTTCAATTCCCAGCCAGGGCACATGCCTGAGTTGTGGGCCAGGTTCCCAAGTAGGGGGCCTGCAAGAGGCAACTGCTCGTTGGTGTTTCTCTTTGTCCTTCTCTTCCCCTCTCTCTAAAAATAAAAAAAAAAATTTAAATCTCATTTAACCCACATAACAGTCCTAGAAGTAGATGATGCTTATTCCTTTTGCAAGGCAACACACTGAGAGTTAAGAAGCGAGCTGGTGGAGAAGCTGGATTAGACCCCAGGCAAACACCTGCTATTCACAAGCTGCACACATCCGGATGTCTGCTGGCGAGACTAGGAACAAGCCACCCTTTCCCACAGAACTGCTCCCTTCGAGGCCTTTCACTGCAGGCTGCGGATTCAAAGGAGTCAGAAAAGAGAGTGGAAGCTTGCCTTTTGTGAAAGAATTCTGGCTTTCTGATCCAGGTGTAGTCAAGAGAAAGCTTTACCAAAGCATCAGAGCTCAGGAACCTCTATGTGTAGGTTTTCTTCCTTTTTGCTGAACATTTTTATTCCTTGATTACACAACCACTCTTTTTAAAAGGAGACTTCACAGTTGACAGGTTCGTCCTTGTATTGCAAATATTACAACTTCACGGGCCTTTGGAGCATCTGGAAAAGTAAGTCTGCCAACCGACCAGCAGATGTCTCTGTTTTTCCTAAATGAATTGCGCTCCCTCTGTTCTCAGCCACTGCATTTCAGATTCAATGAAAGAAAACCCTTTCTCAGCTCGTCCCCAGAGATCCCCAAATGCTTTTGTCTAAAAGCGAAGAATTTCCTTCCTCCTTAATTTTTAAGTGGAAAAATATAATGAGATAGTTTCTCTGTCTACGAAAAAATCAGCATTCAAGTCTCATATACCTGTTTCTAGTAAATCTTATAAAACCAAGCTTCTACTACAGAATATACTACTGTCAATTCTGGTCCTTACTAGAAATCCTATTTATTGGCAGATTTTGCTAAGTTGGCAGAAGTAGCCCGAAGATAAAATTTTAAATTCTGGGCACTCAAAGCTTCTGAATGGATGACCTTGTGTTAATAATAAACCCATCTTGAGTAGAGACAGAACACTCTCTTTTGGAAGTCCCTGTGATAGAAGAGATGCTGAAAAGAGTTTAACCCAAACACACAGACGATGGAAGCGTGGTTACTAGAAGGGAAGAGAGGGAGAAAGAGGATGAAGAGGGCAAAGGGGTCAAATTTATGGTGACAGAGGGAGACTAGAATCTGGGTGGTGAGCACACAATGCAATGGACAGATGATGTATTCTAGAACTGTACGCTTGCAACTTATACAATGTTATTCATCAACCTCATTCCAATAACCTTAATTTTAAAAACTGGATTAGCTAAGAACATTTTTAAAAGAGTGTTGTAACCTGCTATGCCTTTTCCTCTCAAGAAATCAGAATTTTTAAATTAAATAAAAAATAATAATTACTACCTGCTGATATTTTTGTCCTGAAATAAATTGGGGTCCTTCCTTCAATAAATCCACGTGGGCCTTGAGAAATGGCTTCCCTGGGACAAAGCCAGCCAGTCCTGCTGGAACCCTTCCCAGTCAGCACGCCCCTCATGAGACAGAGACACCCTCTCACCCAGGACCACTGAAGGTCAAGGGCCAAAAACTCAAAACCCAGGCAGACTGTTCACATCAAGATTCAGGTTTCTATGGTGACCTAGTTATACATCCCGACCACTAAACCAAACTCCCTGATCCCCCTTTCATCACTGAAAAACACATAAACACATAAAAAGGAGCCCATTGGGAATAGATTGGCCCTCATGGAAAGAAAGCCTCAAGAACTTCCAATAATTATTCAGAAGATCTCAGAATTCCACTTAAAATTCTGATCCGGTTCAACAGGTCCACTTAAACTGAAAGGCACATTTTAAGATGAAAGGCCCATCAGGAGTCTCAGCCCACACATAGCTCAGGGCTTTTTCCAGCAGAATCTTGGCCTGAGACTCCCATGACTTACCTCTCCTGTGTGTGGAAGAGAGAGTCACTCCCGCAGGCGGCATTGATCCAATTAGCCCATGCAAAGCATGTCTAGCTTTCACTTTTTCACTATGCCCCGTTTTCCTTTGTATTCAAGGTTAATGCTGCATACCCCTGTCCTAGCTCAGACTGTACTAATGAATGAATGACCAGAATTTACTGCCACGCTGGGTGACAGGCCAGCCGTGCTCTAGGTACCTCCTTTCGTGGAAATAACAATGAGAATGTGTCAATCAGCTGGTATTATGCCACCAATGGCATCTTACTATCACCTCCCCTTTTTTATTTTTAGCTGTAATATGACAGGTGAATACCACCCATCTATTTTGAATGCTGTTCCCCTTATTGAAGATTTTTGGGGAATTTAGAGCTGGTAGAAAAAAGTGTTAGCGATGGAGAGAGCCACAGCTCATGTTGTAGAGCTGGTCACAGTGTTAGGACAGGCCTAAAATGACTTGGCATGGCAGACCCCCCCCCCCCACGGTTAGGGAGGGGGAGGGCGACTGGGGGAGGATGGAAGGCCTCGTAGCTCTGTAGCTGTCATACAAAAGGAACGAGCTTCTCCATGGAACACTCGGCTTGTAGCCAAAGGGAAAACAGTTGGAGACCCTACAGGGAGGAGCCCAGGGGATGGATGCGAAGTCTAGTCCAGGGGCCAGTGAGGCCTCTGAGAGCTGCCCCCTACAGCTGGGACCTTCAGCAAGCTACTAAAACCCTTAGACTTCCATATTTTCATCTCAAAAATGAGAATAACAAAAGCCATCTTGCAGGTACAATGGGAACACTTTTCTGCAAATAGTATATAGATACTTTCTTAGTAAATGTTTTAATGAAGTATAACTTATTTATAGAAAAGTAGCACAAACTATAAACTCAGTGAGTTTTCATAAAGCAGACACACCCAGATCAAGAAACAACACAACCCACACCTTACTGACTTCCAACAATAATCACTATCTTAACATCTAACACTGAAGACTAGCTTTGCCTGATTGTGAACTTCTTTTTTTTAAGTGTATTGTATTGATTCTGCTATTACAGTCATCCCACTTTTTCCCCCTTTGCCCCTCTCCACCCAGTACCCTCCTTCCCTCCAGCAAATCTCCACCCTTAGTTCATGACCATGGGTCATGCATTTAAGTTCTTTGGCTTCTCCATTTCCTATACTATTCTTAATATCCCCCCGTCTGTTTTGTACCTATCAATTATGTCTTTTAATCCCTGTACCTTTTTCCCCATTCTCCCTCTTACCCCTCCCAGCTGATAACCCTCCAAATCATCACCATGTCTATGATTCTGTTCCTGTTCTAGTTGTTCACTGAGTTTCCTTTTGTTTTTGTTTTTTAGATTCAGTTGTTGATAGTTGTGAGTTTGCTGTCATTTTACTGTTCATAGTTTCGATCTTCTTTTTCTTAAATAAGCCCCTTTATTATATTTCATGTAATAAAGACTTCGTGATGATGGATTCCTTTAGCTTTACCTTGTCTGGGAAGTACTTTATCTGTCCTTCCATTCTAAATGATGCTTTGCTGGACAGGGTAATCTTGGATGTAGGTCCTTGCCTTTCATCACTTCGATGTCTTGCCAGTCCCTTCTTGCCTGCAAAGTTTCTTTTGAGAAATCAGCTGATAGTCTTATGGGAACTCCTTGGTAGGTAACTGTCTCCTTTTATCTTGCTGCTTTTAAGATTCTCTCTTTAACTTTTGGCATTTTAATTATAATGTGTCTTGGTGTGGTCTTCTTTGGGTTCAACTTGTTTGGGACTCTCTGTGCGTCCTGGTCTTGTATGCCTATTTCCTTCCCCAAATTAGGGAAGTTTTCTTTCATTATTTTTTCAAATAAGTATTCAACTTCTTGCTCTTCCTCTTTTCCTTCTGGCATCCCTATGATTCAGATATTAGCACTTTGGAGATGTCCCAGAGTCTTTTTATACTCTCCTCATTTTTTTTGAATTGTTTCTTCATTCTGTTCTAGTTGAATGTTTATTGCTTCCTTATGTTCCAAATTGTTGATTTGAATCCGGGCTTCCTACTCTTCACTGTTGGTTCCCAGTGGATTTTTCTTTATTTCACTTAGTGTAGCCTTCATTTCTTTCCTTATGTTTTTGCCATACTCAATGAGTTCTTCGAGCATCCTTATCACCAGTGTTTTGAACTTTGCAGATGATAGGTTGGTTATCTCCGTTTTGCTTAGTTCTTTTTCTGGGTTTTTGTCCTGTTCTTTCATTTGGGCCATATGTCTTTGTCCCACCAACTTGGCAGCCTCCCTGTGATTGTTTCTGTGTATTAGGTAGAGCTGCTTTGACTCCCTGTCTTAGTGCACCTGTTATGTCATAAGGGGAGGAGCCTTAGGTATTTGCCAGGGTGGGGCAACCAGCTTCACCACTTTGTGGTGCTGTGGTGAGGGAAGGAGGGTAAGGGTTGGAGAGGGGACAATGCCACTGCCTGGAGTCACTTCATCCACTTCCCATATGTAACTGGAGCCCTTCTAGCTACTGCCCTGGTGCTGAATCCCAGAGTGGATGGGTCTGCATACATTCTAGGACTACGAAGGCCCTTTAAAAGGACTCTCCTGAGATACCAGCAGTTTCTTCTGCCACCCCAACCTCCACTGGTTTTTACAGCCAACAGTTGTGAGGCTTTATCTTCCAGGTGCTAGAACCCTGGTCTGTGCAGTCTGGCCTGGGGCTGGGATCGCTTGCTCCCAAGATGTCCCTCCTGATTTTCATCCACCACACATGAATGTCGGACTGCCCATTCTGATGCTGCCACTGCCACCACCACTGCCACCGCCTCTTGTTGCCACACTGCGTCCTCTGGCCCTGGCTCCCCATCTCCACCCCTCCCACCCGTCTGGATGAGTGTAGCTTCTTTAAATCCTTGGTTGTCAGACTTCCATACAGTTCAATTTTCTGGTAGTTCTGGGTGTTTTTTGTCTTGAGATTAGTTGTGATTCTTCTTGTGCTTGTGTGAGGGGGCGAAGCGTGTCTACCTACGCCTCCATCTTAACCGTAAGTCTGACTGTGAACCTCTAAATGGAATCTACAGGATGTACTCCTTTTTTTCACTCAGTGTGATATTTCTCTGAGAAATATTCATGTTGTGACAAGCAGTGGATTGTTCCTCCTCACTTTGTATAATACTTCATTGGGTAAATATATCACAGTGTTTTTAAAATCCAGTTAAATCATAGTCTCTTGCAGTGTACTTTCTCCAAGGCCAAGCCAGATGGCTTTAAAAAAAAAATAACAGCTTTATGAAGATGTAATTCACATACCATACAATTCATCCATCTAATGAGTACAATTCAATGGCTTTGAGTATATTCACAGAGTTGTACAATAATTACCACAATCTTAAAACATTTGTGATACCCCCCAAAAAGAAACACATACCCTGTAGTTGTCACTGCCTACCTCCCCCCACCCCCCGCCATCCACCCTCAGCCCTCAGCAACTGCCAGTCTACCTTCTCTCTATAGATTTGCCTTTTCTGGACATTTCACTTTTGATTTATACTGTGGAAAACATGGCGAGAACTGCCTAGAACACAAGCCAGTAAGCAACTTTGAATTTCAAAACTGTCTTATTTTTATGTTCATGAATAAGACAATGTTCATGAAAGTCAGCTATGGTTAAAAGATGAAAACTTCTAAACTCCTTTAGCTCCCACTCAATATATCAAGAAAGATGAAGGGGAAAAGGAGTGACAGAGGAGGGAAGACAAGCAGTCAGTTGCATGTCCAAAAATCCCCTTTCCCTGGGCTCAGATTCCAAAGGAGAGAGGTGGCTTTGTGGAAGGGGCATTGAGAGGAAGGTGGTGTGGCATCCTCCCCTCTCCCTATTAATGGACAGCTTCCTCAGGCCACCTCCCCAGGGTATATGTGCACATCAGAATAAACGTGTGGTGCAGCACGGTTAGCCTGTCACTCGCTTTCCCAGCTGCCTGTTACCCTGTAGCTTAGACAGTACCTGGGAGTTTTCAGATGTCCCCAAGGGGGTGATGTAGAAGGGAGCTAAGGGTTTGGCTAAGGAGCTGACATGTGTCACCACAGCAGGGGTGAGGAGGCTCTGTAGCTGTAGTCATGGACTGACACTAGAACTGTCCCAAATGGGAGTCACAGCCCAAATTTCAGGATGATCCATAGTATTCCCCAAAAGAGGCAAGGTTTGCTCAGCAGAGAAAGTCGCCATGCCCTAAAAGAAGCGAAGTTTAAATATTAGGAACTGGCAGAATGGGGAATGGAGCTGGACCAAGCACAGCTTACTGGACAGCAACCAACTCGCATCCAAGGGTCAACACCAGGCCAGGGCTATGAGGTTTCATAGGCCATGAGTTCCCTACAGAGATGGCATTTTGGAAATTTCTTGGGGTAAAGTGGAACTCAGAAAGTCTGACCATTTTATCAAATAGATATGAGATTTATCCAAAAAAGATGGTTTCGTTTACTGAATCAGGCTAAGTTTGGACTTAAATATAGAAGTTTTTGTATACTTAGTGGAATGAGGATAAAGATGATCAGATCAGTTATAAAGAAATAAAGATACTACATTTCCCCGCATATATGACTACCTTGGTATGAGTGGATTTGCAACCCTGATATAAAAGATGTTTTAGGAATTAAAGTGTTGAAAATGCTGGACACATAGGTACTCATTAAAAGTAGACATTACTGTTAGTATTATTATTTCACCAGCCTCATCGTTGTTACCACTATAATAATTCACATAGTACAAAACAATTCTGTTTTCTTGCGCATATTAGGAAAGTACCTCCCAACAGATTTTTTGAGAGTCTGTGTTTGTTCCCCTTCAAGAAACAATTAGTGACAGCTGTACGAATCCTACAATCTCCCCTAGGCCCTACTTTCACCCATGACCCCTCCTTCCTCTGTTTTCTTCCACCCCTTTGTCTAACTCCTCAGCCCAGAGCATCTGGGCTACTTCTTTTTCTGGGAAATGTGGTAGTCTCTTTAACTGAGTCTTCACTAAGTTAAAGAAAGAAACCAGAAAGCCTCCAAGAAAGGGGAGCTAGGTACAGGTGTGTGTGTACGTGTGTATGATTACCAACGCTTCTCAAACATCAGCAGAAAATAAAAATGGTGGTTACTTATGAGCATTGATAATAGCAAAAACCCCAAAAATAATGATTGGCAGTTAAATTGAACTTAATACATATTTGCTTAAATAAATCATTGTATACATAATCTGAATTATTAGAATTTCCTTCCCACTTTTGTCAACGAGCATCATGAATTTGTAATCAAACTTTTTCTCTTTTGTCTGAAGTTTGAAGTCACCAAATTTTTATTCCCCAACCTACCTCATCCCCAACTCTTGCTTAGATGCAATATTGTTTGCCTTGGCAAATCCAAATTTTCTCTCTAGCTTATAATGCTCTTAAAGACACTTAAACATCCTGTGCCCAGGGTTGCCATATGCTCAGGATTTTCCACTACAATCCCAATGTTGAATCTCTCCTCCATCATTTCAGTAAATTCACTCATATTTTTTCACACAATTGAACCTCAATTTTTGGTTCTGAAAATATGGTATGTATTTCTTTCTATGACTATTCCCAGAAAGGCCAGAGCAATTTTCCCATATCCTACGTAGAAAGAGAAGGGGAATGTTTAGGGGCAGTGTTGGAAACTGCTCTGCCTTGTTTCAGAAACTGTAACCCCTCCTGGCTAAGGCTGAGTAAAAAGACCTTGGGATCATAAGCCACTGAGGAGACAAAACTTATCTTCATTGTAGGGGCACCACCTCTGCCCTCTTTCACCTCATCTTGCTTGGCCCCGGGCAGATGACTGGTTAGCCAATGACAGGTAAGATTCCTCAAAGGAGGGACGACCTAAGACAGGCATGGTCAGGAAGGGGCCCTCAAGGAAGAACTTGGGGAGCTATAGAAAAAGGGGGTGATGGACCCTTGCCCCTTGGCTTTGACATAGCCTGAGTCCTCATTCTGTCTGCAAGAAGTCTCCTAATCTCTTGGCTGCCTTACTTCCCCTACCCGACTAAGCCTGAAACAATGCCTTAAGCCTGAGACAATGCTGGAGGTGGGTGCAGCCCTGTACTGGAAAGTGTGGGTTCCCCTAGGTGATCAGGCCTAAGGAAGAATGCATAAAATCCTCTGAAACCTACTTGGCTAATACCCTCAATTTATTTTTTTTTAAGGTTTTATTTATTTATTATTAGAGAGAGGGGAAGGGAGGGATACAGAAAGGGAGAGAAACAGCAATGTATGGCTGCTCCTCACATGGCCCTCACTGGGGACCTGGCCTGCAACCCAGGCATGTGCCCTGACTGGGAATCGAACCGGGACCCTTTTATTCCCAACCTGAGCTCAATCCACTGAGCTACACCAGCCAGGGCTAATACCCTCAATTTAAATGATAAGGGTCCAAGCATGAAATGAGTTTTTCCCCCAAAGTTTTATGGCCCTTTAGCTATCTGACCCTGACTCAAAATTAGCCCTCAAAGTTCTCTGAATGTTATCTATTGTTTGATCATTACTGCCTGACAATGATTGATGAGCTTTCTGTATATGCCCTGTATTCCTATGCAAATTAAATCCAATAAAAACCCATTGAGGAACAGGTTCTTGGTCCTTCTCCTTTGAGAGATCAGCCGCCTTTCCTCCCCAAGCAGTTCATGTCTTGGTAGACTTATTCTCATCCACAATACCATGGACACTGGGGGCTGGAGTCCACCTCAGAACAGATTTCTGGAATCTCATCCCATTCCCCTCCTATCCCCTAGGGTGGCAGTTTAAAGGCCCACTGGGCCCGCTGTGAACACAGCTGGTCAGAAAATCAAACCAAGAAACCAGAGCATTTAATTTACTGAGCTGTGACCCTGGAGTAGAATGAACTACTTGGTGTTTTTTGGTTGCAGAAAGAGCCAGACTCAGCAGGCTGGCATCACTTCTCACTGCTGGCACCTCTGTAAGCAATGAAATCTTGCTCCACCTCACTTTTCTTCTCCATCAAATGGGACTAACAAGGGTGTCATGAGACATAATTGCTGTTTATTGAGAGCCTCAGAATCTTAGATGAAAGGTGTCAGAGCTGGGTAAAGCGTGCCCAAGACTAGTTAATGCTTTGATGAGTGGAGCCCAAGGAAGACTCATATAACCCATGTCACCTGAGAATTATCCCGCTTGCTGGGAAAAGCAAGGTTTCACTCTACAGAGGACTTGTAGGGACTTTTTTTGTTCTCATAGTCTTTGAATTTCACTTCAGATCTGAGATTAGAGGAAGTTCTCAAACACAGGGGAAAATCCAACTCATTAGAACCACAGGGCATTCAAAGCATTCCTTCCACATAGCCATGCACAGAGTAAGTGCTCAGTAAGAAAAGTATGTACAAAAATGCAGACAACTGTAATTGAACAACAATAAAGTAATTTTAAAAAAAGAGGAAACTAAAAAAAGAAAAATATTTACTACATGGCCCAATAGCTACTTTATTTGCTCAGATCTGTCTTAATGTCCATGAAACAGGTCCCAAGAACTAGGTTGGCATGACAATTTGAAATCACAAAAAGATGAAGAATACTATGAAATTACATGGCATGATCATTCTGAGTTCTAGAAAATGTTCATGCTCCATTAAGAATAATGTAGAGAGCCACACACCTTATACCCTTGCACTGAAGGCTGAGCATGCAGACAACAGCAAAATGATATATGGTTCAAATCACTTGTATTTTTCGAGTCAAGAGAGACTCTAAAGTAATCTGACAGATTTTTAAACAATAACATCAAAACATTCCTGTTCTCATGAGTGCAAAGCTGAGGAGGCTACCCTCATATTCTAATAATGATACCATCGCTCGAAGCATTTAAAAACTCCTTTTTAGAACCTTTATACAGAGCCCGAAGCCTATTCTTTTTAATATCTGTTACAGTGGCAAATCTTCATATTGGAGGGTAAATTTGATTCGTTTCAACAGCTAAAAACACATTAGGAACAGATGGGTAATTGAGTATTCTAGGTTACAAACCAAAAAGAGAATGTGATGATGATGTGATGCGAATGAAATTTTTTATATAGCTGACAGACTGGCTCTAAAAGCGAATCCAAAGAAACAGTTCCAGAAATGATTTTTGACAGTTGATTTGGTAACTCTACTCTCTCCCTGAAAAGGAACAAAACCAGCACAAAGGACACATCACAAGTGTCCTTATACTGAACACCTGTGCGTTAGGGTTTGTCATTTACCATGTGCTTCAGCATAACGGATCCTTCTTTGCCCTTCACAACCGTCCCTGTCCTGGGTCTGAGTAAGGATCCATGATAATATGGTACAGCCTCAAAAAAACAGCTATAAAATACAATATTGAGACCATTTTTTGTAGTGTTCTACAATTAATAAAAAATATTTTTAAATATTCAATATTAAAAATGTATCGAAAGTCCTCGATTTTGGTAAGTCTCCCTAGTAGTTAAGGAAGTCTCCCCAAATCCACAAGGGCCTCAAGATAAAGTGTATGTTTTAGAGGTGAAGGTGCCAACTCAGAATCATGAACAGGGAAGTGAACTTCCAGCAAGGTGGTATCGATGTGAGTGAAAGTTCCTCATCCTATATGAAGGCTGCTAAACCAACAGAACACAAGGGGGAAATAGGAAGTTAAGGACCACAAGAAATGTAAAATCCTAATTCCAAATTAAGTATCTTTGTTATTATTCTTGAAGCCATCATTCCTTAACATTTCTTACCTCCAATCGTCTCCTTCCAGAAATAATCATTGCATCAGAATACAGTTGTCCCTGCTTATCCAGTTTCACTTTCTGTGGTTTCAATTACCTGTGGTCAACAGCGGTATGAAAATATTTAATGGAAAAATTCCAGAAATAAACAATTACTGTTTTAAATGTCCTACCATTCTGAGCATCGTGATGAAATCTCACAATATCTTGCACCTTCCCAACTGGGACCTGCGTGAATTATTCCTTCCTCCAGCTTCTCCACACTGTAGATGGTCCCCCATCAGTCACTTAGTAGCCCTCTTGGTTATAGATGGACTGCATTGGTTATGTGGTCTCATAGTACTTGTGTTCGAGTAATCCTTATTTTATTTAGTATGACCCAAAGAGCAAGAGTATGGATGCTGGCAATTTGGAAATGCCAAGAGAAGGTGAAAAGCATTTCCTTTAACTGAGAAGTTTCTGTATATACAGGGAGACACATAGTACAATCATTACAACATTTCAGTCAACCACGAACAACACACACAAAAGTGTTTCCATAAGATTATAATGAATCTGAAAATTCCCTACTGCCTAGTGATGTCACTGCCATTTTAAGTTGCAGTGCAAATGCAACTTACATTTGTGGTGATGCTGGTGTAAACAAACCCACTGCACTGCCAGTCTATAAAGTATAGCACATCCCATTATGCACAGTACATAATGCTTGACAGTGATAGTGCATGACTAGGTCACTGGTTTATGGATTACTAAACTATGCTTTTTATTATTACTTTAGAATGTACTCTTTCTACTTATTAAAAAAGTTTCCTATAAAACAGTATGTCGTGTTATGCCAGCAACAGCCTGCTACATCTCATATTTATTCTGACTCTCTTTTTTTGGAGGATTTTACTTATTTATTTTTAGAGAGAGGAGAAGGGAGGGAGACAGAGAGGGAGAGAAACATTGATGTCCAAGAGAAACATCAATCAGTTGCCTCTCGCATACCTCCAGCCAGGGACCTGACCCACAACCCAGGCATGTGTCCTGACTGGGAATCAAACCAGCAACCTTTCGGAAACTGCAGCTCAATCCACTGAACCACACCAGCCAGGGCTACTGTGACTCTCAATTGCATCATTTTTCTTGTGTTTGATTTAATCTCGTGTTGTTTCATAAAGCTAGTGTGACCTAAGTGTACAGTGTTTATAACATCTACAGTAGTGTACAGGAATGCCTCAGGCCTTCACATCCACTCACCACTCACTCACTGACTCACCTAGAGCAATTTCCAATCCTGCAGGCTCCATTCATGGTACGTTCCCTATACTGGTGCACCATTTTTAATTTTTACACCATATTTTCACAGTGCCTTTTCTATGTTTAAATATATCTAGATCAGCAATTTCCAACCATTGTTCCACAAGAATTTTTAAAACATCCAATACTTGATTATTTAGTCAGGGGCACTGACCTCTTTTCCCTGAGATTGTCAAATAAAAAAATGACAACAGCCAACACAGCAATAGCCGTCTGGTATGAATGAATCAAACTGACACCTGTTTTTGGCCAGATCGGCAAAAAATACACTTTTTGGTGTGCCACAGAATTTTAGTAAATAAATTATGTGTGCCGTGAGATGAAAAAGGTTGAAGGTCACTGGTCTAGATAAACAAGTGCCATTGTAGGTAGTTGTCTCAGCCAGTGGAAAGATGACCTCTTGAATACCATTGCCCTTCAGCTTGAGAAAACTCAGAGAGCCCAGTAAATGCCACAACGATCTAGGCAGCAGATGCAAAATTTGATACTGAGGTGAGATGCTAGTTTCAGGAGAAATCTGGTTCAACTGCTGGAGAGATGAGCACTGTAGCGGGAAAAGCAGGGGGGAGGTAAAGAAAACAGATATATCCTAGAATTAAGAAGAGGTACACACTAACTATACATCAGCAATGACCTCTAGGAGCATGAAACAGGACAAGTACTGCCTGTAAATTGCTAAGAAAAAGAACAAGAAGAATACTTTTTATGGATTATCACCTTACAATAGCAGGATCTAGAAAGGTTAGCAATTTTTACATCAGGAATCACAATTAGGGAACCTTTTTGTTTTTTATATTCCCCCCCAAAAAAGTGTTGTGTTTTTCCAATAATTTGGAAAGTCTGATTATTGGAAATTCCTTTATTGGAAATTCCTTTATTGGAATTTCCAAAAATCAGGCCTTCAAGTGAAAATGTCAGCGTACTGAAAGAAAAATGTCATTCCCTTTTAAATCACATTTCTTTGCTCAGGTAATTCTGGTGTTAGTTTAATAAGATGGAATTAGAGAAATCCCAGTCTTTAGAAAATTAGGAATGATATTTCTTTTCCAAAAGATAAGAACAGATCAGAAATAAAAAACATTTTACACTGAAGCCGAAACATCAGGAGCACAGGCAGCTGAGGCATGAGATAGGTTCATCCCCCAAATGGGGGTGTGTGAGACCCTGGGGCCACATCCCGCTTCCCACACAGGTGCAGGAAGTCTGTCCAAGTAAGAGAAAGAATGTAGTACGGTGTGCTAACAGGGGTTAGGGGTGTCCAGGCTGGCGGGGAGAAACATGGAGTGTAGACCAAGTTGAGATGCACAGCTTCAGGGAGGCAGGCAGATGGACCTCATTCCCCGGGGAAAATGAGGTGCTTGGAACCCCAGGAAGAGCTGGGCAGCCAGATCTCAGGAAGGGTGGACAGGCAGAAGCTGAGAACTGGCCGCTCTCTTTTCTGCAGTCTGCACTTTCTATGTTCTTTAAAACTCAGTATAAATTAAACAACTTCAAAATCAATCCAGATCTACAATACCAGCACCTAAGTTCTTTGTGGCATTTCAGCATTCATCACTAGACTCCATATTCCCAAGAAAGCAGCCAGCTCATGTCTCCCAACAACAGCTGCCTCCAGCCCTACAGGGATGGAGCATCTTTGAGTCACTTATCCAGTCATCTGCGGCTGGGAAGGGGAGCAGAGCCCCATGGGACTCAGCATGGCTCCTTAGCCAGCAGGGCTCAGGGCAGGCAAGTTCCCCAAACTCAAGTGACCCCTGCAGCTCCAGGAAGTCCTGGAGGAACAAAGAGACAAATACCAGCACGGATTCTGACACAGGGGAACAATACAGGTACCCAGGGAGTAAAACTGGGGCACACGAGGGAGGCTTAATTACAGGAATAAGATAGCAGTCACTGAATGTGGGGCGCACAG
>PVJI01026036.1:0-19531 GCA_004026765.1 Micronycteris hirsuta
TCCCCCCCAGTAGAGGATCCACTCTAGGGGCAGGAATTACATTTAGCTGCATGTCTCTCTCTCCCTCTTTAATCTGAAACAGTTCCAGAGCCTTCCTTGGTCGTTCATGACTGCAATGATTTTTAAGTACAAAGTTCCCCTCCCCCTCGTTTTTAAGGAGTGTTTCTCATTTAGAATTTGCCTAGTGTTTTCTCATGGTTCAGGTTCAATATGTTCTTGGCCATGTAGGTGCTGCAGTGTGGTCCTCAGAGTATCACATCTAGAGGCACACCATGTCCATCTGTTCTCACTGCTGATGCAAACTGTAATCAATCAGTCAAGATGTCCAATTTATCCGCTGTGTAATTGCTATTTTTTCTCTTGGAAATAGAAATCAGTCTGTGGGAGACACTTTAAGATCATACAAATATTCTGTTCCTAGTCTAAATTTCCACCTAAATTTAGCATCCATTTGTGATTCTTGCCTGATCTAATCTTTACCATAATGGTTGCAAACAGCTAACTTTCCAACCTTAGCACCTTCTCCCAATTTGCCAGGGGCCTTTAGCATTGCACTGTAAGCAAGAGCCCTCCCTTCTCCCCCATATATTTATTATTAATATCTCCATTTATTATCGGTAAGGACTCGTGAATTCTTATTTTGAATGTTTTATGATTCATTATTGTACTTAATTATTTTGGTATTTAAGTTTAACCAGTAGGAGTTCTTTCAAGCTGGTTCCTCTGTCCTTGCGACGTGCTCCCATCTCTTTTCGAGCACTTTCTTAATTTCTAGCATAAAATATGTTTCAGGCTCATCCCATAAAATACCCTGCCCCAGCCCTGGAACCAGCTGCTTCTCCCCAGAGCCTTGGAACCTCTTAGTGGGGAATGGTGTCAGAGACCAAGACCTGGGCAGTAGGTGTGCTCAGTGCTAATGAGGTGTCATTGCTTCCTGGCCCTTTCAACATGCAAAGCTAGATAATACATGCATGTATATGCATTTATACATATACATACAAATATACACCCACACATGCATATACATGCATTATTACATATATACTATAGAAACAAGATACATACTGATACCTCCTATTTCAATTTATGCCAACAGAGCTCTTTCTTGCTTTGCCCTATTCCAGATTAGGACCCCTCTTCCCTGGTAAGAACCCTGGCTCCCCAAAACAACAGTACATTTATCACTCACTCAACCCTATAATACATAGAACATTGGTGCAGAATCACTTTTTTGTACCACTACAAAAAAACAGCCTAATAAAAAGATTCATGTGTAATCCCCACACCATTTCCCCACCTAAGACAAACTGAAAGCATATAGTTAAATGCTGTGTTCATAAGTAACTTGGATTAGTCGTTTCTTTTTTTCCTCTTCAGTGCAGTTATGGAATTTATTTGAAATACAATTGGGTGATTTGTTTCAGTTTGCTTTCAGTTTTAGAGATGGATATTTTCCCCTTGCCATCCTTATTAATTTTACTTTTGAATATTTATAACATTAGCAAAACCATATAAAAAGATACATTCAGAGAAGTATTATTTCCTCTGTATCTATTCCCACCACCCCTTGTAGGTAAATGATGCAGACTCCGGCCAGCGGGGTCCATGTGTTGTGGATGCAGCGAACAAATTCACACGGACTGCAGAAGTCCTGTGGAGGAAAAGGGACGGCACAGCCACTCTCTGAGAGAGAGAGCACCCCGACCCTTGCCTGGACAGGCTTTTATTGCTTTTTCACAGCATACATCAAAGAAGGTTTTCATTCATTATGCTCAGGTTTGCTTTAGGTGATTACTTTTTATAGATAACAAAGGAAAGGATGTTACTGATTACTTCAAAGAAAAAGGATATTTGCAAATGCAAAGGAAAAGTAGTTGAACTGGTTATTCGGACTCCATACTTGGGAGGTTTAGCATAGATTTTAGGAAGTTACTTTAGAGATATGCAGTAAACATTTGCTGCCTCAATTCAGGGTGAGGGAGTTTTAGCAAAAAGCAAGCCTCAAAGCAGCCTAGATACAATGCAGGTCTGGTTCACCATGGGAAAACCAATCCATGGGCTCCATTCCTGTGTGCCAACTCACTCCCTGCCAGTTTTCCGAATCAGGGGCTGGGCTACATTCACCACTGCCATGCAGATAGGTTCCCTATCAGTAAACAACTTTAATGTTTCCTGATTTGTGCTTCCTGTATTTCATTTGTAAAGATAAGCACAAATACATGTATTCTGAAATTCCTTCTTTCTCACACAAAATGTGCATACTATATATGTTCTGTATCCACTTTGATTTTTTCACTTAACAGTATCACATACGAATCACTTCATATCAGTTCCTGAAGATCTTTTTCATTCATGTTTATAGTATGCGTTGTGCTCCATTGTGTGTGAGTTCCATAGTTCTTTGTTTCCTATGGTTTGACATTGAGGTGGTTTCCAATGGTTTAGTGATTACAAATAATACTACCTTGTGACTGTTGTGTTTTGTATAATATTTGTGACATGTAAATGTAATATTATAAATAAAAATATTTGTACTTATACATGAGCAACCTTGTATATTTGTATTTTCATATGGTTGGAAGTCTATCAGGACAAATTCCTAGGAGCCAGACTGCTGGGTAAAGGGTAAATGCACGAGTTTTGTTGCTCTTTCCAAATCTCCCTCCATAGGAATTGTGCCATTTTTCATTTCCACCAACAACACATGCGAATACCTGTTTCCCCAGAGTCTTGCCACGAAGTGTACTGTCAAGCTTTCAAATTTTTTCAAATAGTACAGGTCAAGGCTGGATTTTAAAGAAAGGAACACAGTTGTGCACATTAAAGACTTATAATGAAAAAAACAAACCAACACATACAAAGATCACTGAAGAGAATGGAGGCGAGAAGGATGATCCAATGTGTTTTGCATAATAAATACACAAACTGGGGTTCAAGAAACACAATGAGATAAAAGAAGGAAGAGTCTAAATTAATAAAATCCAAATTATTTCCTAATCTCTGAAATTAAAAGGATTGTTACTGTAACATAAGCAAGCAAGGAGAGTCGGTTTTGCTGATTGATGGGTGATTTCTGGGGTCACATGTTTAGACAGGGATAATGCCAAAATGCATTTTCTTCCTGTTGAAATGCCACCTCTGTACCACAAATATATTTATTCAGTGGAATTTTTCTCACATGTTACAAATATTTATTTTTAATTTTGTCTTCCCTCCCAGATGGTGAGCTTACTTGAGGATAGAAATACATCTTATTCCTGGCTGTATCTTTGGGACAGAATAATTACAGATGAGTTTGATCTCTTGCAATTAAATCTTGGTTGAAGGAAACGAAAAAGACATGGAATGGAAAGAGGAAGTATTCAGTGACAACCTAGAATGGAGACACTAGGTAGCAAAACATCGAAGTCCATTCCAGCGTGAGGTTTTTGTTCAAGGGAAATGCTTTTCCCACAGTCAACTGACTGCAGTCTTTCAACAAGATATTTTCTAAACACATATTTAAGTACAAATTCCCGTCAGAGTAAGATGAGGAGGTCACATCCCAGGGATGTTGGTGAATGCCCAGTGAACAGGAAAAAAAATGAGGGACTTTATGAATTTTGTCATGATTAATCTTTTAGTGCCCAAGTAAATCTCCAAGCTTTGATTACAGGTGTCAGTGAAGTACGTACCTTGGTGAGAAATGGAAGCCAGTGGGCTCCAACGAAGCATGAAATTTAAGTACAGAATCATTTTCTAGCAGGCTTTAATGACTAATATCTACCGTTATCACTAATGTAATAAATAACTAAACTTGAGAGCTTGCCAACACTTCCACATATTAATTCTTTGGATCCTCATAGTCTCAAGAAATATGTTTTGTGATAGTATTTTTTACAGAAGGGGAAACCAGGTCTGTCTTACTTGATCCACAATCAACTCCATGGCTGCGCACTGCAGGCTGAAACAGCTGAGTGAAAACCTAGCAAGTGATTAGAATTGACTGGAGAAATAGGAACCCAGCTCTAATTAAGGAATTTGCTGGTTGTCTTTTTCTCTGCAGACATTACTCCATTCTTGATCTTTAGCCCTGGCACAGACTTGACTTCAATCATGCTTTCTGCAAAACAGCAATGGCAGACAGAGAGTATTGTTTTCGAGTTACAGCTGGCCACCAAACAAATCCCTTCTGTCCTTTCTAGAACTATATCCCCAAGTCCTTAGAGCACAGAGCTGCCCACTGCCCCTCAGAAACTATATTAGGAGTCCCCAAATTCTGAATCTGCCCAGAGTCCATCTTCCTGATTCCCCGTCCAAGGTGTCAAGGCCCTGAGACCCACGCACTTCCCTTTTAGTGGTTCCTCCTTCTGTTGCCCCAGTTGGCCCTGGTAACATAAGTTCTGGGCAACCTACTTCCTGACAAACTGGAAAGTCTCCTGGGGTGCAGCCCCCAGAACCCACCCCACAGGTCTCACAAGGCATTGGCAGTGATCAGTGTCCACTCCGGGCCAAAGCTTGAAATTGTCAGTGACCAAAAGTAGGGACAGGTTGTCAGAACTTCAAGTATTCTTCCAAGCCCACGTGCAAAAATCAACTCAACTGGTTTTCTTTACTGTCTGCCACTGAGCACTAGAGAAGTGAAATATGCTCAAGGGAACAGAAGAACAGCATGGATAAACAACATGACTCGAGCTTACAAAGCTAGGGACCCCTGGGTCTCCTCTCTCTCTTCGTTGTCACCACAGGCACAGTGGTTAAGGACACAGGTTCTGGAACCAGCTGCCTGTGTTCCAATTCTATTTCTGCTACTGATAGTATCATTTGCAAGCAAGCAAGCAACTCCCTGCGCCCAATTTTCTTCATCTGCAAAATAGAAATAATAATACTAGGACATATCTCATGGAGTTGTTGTAAGAAATCAATGTGAAATACACACAAAAGCACTGAGAACAGTGTCTGGCACATATTAGTAGCTACTGTTTCCACCACTTCCTTTTACCCAGGCTCCAAACCTCTCTTATTTTCATGCCGTTTCTAACCAGTTGTCAAGCCCAGGCATTATGTCCCTGATGTCTCACATATTCTCCCTTCCTCTCCATTCTCGTTGTCCCTACTTGAATCCAGGCTCTGAGGCAGAGTCCACCAGTTGTCTTCCCCTACCTTCTTCGTCCCTTTTCTCCTGAACAAAAGAACCCTCAGTTTTAACCAGGCATATGGTCACCCAGCTAAAAGACTCCATTTCCCAGGCTCATTAGGTGTGTCTATGTGCAAAGTTCTGGCCAATGAGAAGTAAGTAAAAGTGCTGTGTGAAACTTCTAGGAATTTTCCCTTAAAAAAAAATAAATAACCTCTTCTATACTTTCTCTCTATTTTGCTGCTGGATGGATGTTGATAACAATGGCAGCCCCCTAGGGGTGGCAAGCAAACAACCGTAGAAGACGAGATCCCTGACTACTACAGAGCCCGCACATCAGTTCTTCACTGTTCACCACCACTTCTTTTACATGAGAGAAGTAAGTGTGTAACTTGTGAAAGTTTCTGATACAGCAGATGGAATGAATGCTGACCAATCCGGACGCCATTACCTCAATCTCTCCCACAGTATAGCCTTGGCTTCCTGATGTTTCTCCCCATTCCACCTTGTTTTCCACACAGCTGCCAGTTCAATCTTCCTGACGCACAGTTCTACACCTTCACAGGGCCTTCGGATGTCCCTCCCCCATCACCCAATCTTTTTAGCTACCATGATCTGGCACCTACCCACCCTTCCACTCTTGCTCCCACTCCTTCTCTTCTTGCCAAACTAACCAAATAACTTCCTGCTTCACACCCTCACCCCGTTCTTTCCTGCCTTCTGTCTTTCCTCACACTCTGTTCCTTTTTAGATCTGATGTGCCTAAATCTGTACTGTCTTTCAGGGTTCAAACGACATTCAACCTCCTCCATGGAGCCCACCTCCCTTGACCCCCCCACTCTGTCCTCAGAAGCTCCCTGGCACTCACTCTCTCTTGCGTCAGGACTCCAGGATTCCTGCGTCAAAACGAGGTAACGGCCCCTGCCCACCTTGCCTGCTCACCGTCTCTCGTCTTCTCCTCCTGCGCCTGGCCCAATCTGTTCAGCTGCCCCCACCCCACCGACCTTCCTCCCTGTCCCCTCTGAGCCCATTCACTTAAGGCTTTACCCTCAATACCTAAATCCCTGGGAGAAAACCTTGTGGAGGGGAGATAAACATAGTAAATATGAGACAAGTCACAGGCTTAAGGAAGCTCACAAGCCTCTTCTGACTCAGTCCCTGCTTGCTGGTTCTCGCTTCTTCTTTAGCTGAAAATCATGAGCACCCCTGGGCTCCTGCTCTTGGCTTTCATTCCTACAGGGAGGGGGGACTCACCAGACTCCCCACCCCATTTTAAACCTGCTATCACCATCCTCCATGAAAGCCCTCTTCCCAGCAACTAGGAAAGAAATAGAAATAAAGTCCCACAAGATTTCCCCTGACTTAAGGGAACATATGTTTTCCAAAGAACCTTCAAACTGGCAAGAACCCTTTCAGGGGTTCCCAGCCCCTCACAAGAGAGAGTTCTTTAGGACATTTCTCACATCCTCTTTCATTGCATTGAATCGCTTTCTACCTTAACACCCAGCAGAGTAACTGCCTGTTTATCTGCAGCCCTGCCCTTCCCCAGCTGTATTTGACTTCTCTCCTAAGAGACTGTAAACTGCTCAGGGAAGGATTTAAGTCTGGCCCCTCGTCACAGCCCCACAAAGCAGATCTAGACGAATACCTCACATGAGTTACTACCCATTCCAACATTAAATTAAAGTGGATGACTTCATTAATTAATAAAATCAGTAAAGACCAGACTTGGCAGGGGAAAAATCTATGAAGAAGATGTGGCCCCAAACCATCATACAAAGAATGGATAAAATTCAGACTTGCTGAGGAAAGAGAGAAAAATGGTGTGAATAGGGGTTACTAGAACCCTAGACCAAAGTTCTAAAAAAATTCTCCCTCTCTCACAGCACATATTGGGTCCCCTTTAGAGGATCCTTCAGCTCTAATCAGCCTTCTGAAGAACTCAAAAATTTCTGAAGAAAGGTACCTTGAGACTCTTGGAGTCTGGGTACATTTGAAATAACTGGTTTTCTGGAAAACCAGTGACAGTTTCAAGTTCAGACTCAGGCCCTGTAGCTCACAGTTTTCCCACTCCCACAATCTCCATCCAATTTGAGAATTTTAAAATAATAATAATAACATTAAAGGCCTTGTATGTGTTGAGGAGATGGTGGAAAGGTGAAGACAAAATTTGTGGACTAAATGTAGTATTCCATATTCTCCATTCTGCAAAACTCATCTTAAATAAGAAGAGTAGATAGAATCATATCAGGTTCACTTCTGATGGAATCTTTTAAATGAAATCATTTGAACTTGCAACCAAGGCAAGAAATTCTACCTTGGGAAGGGACACATTCATTTTATATGAGCTATCCATCCCAACCTAATTACTGATGGTTAAGGAAGGATTCAAACCAACTAGGTTTTCTGTTCAAGTTGATTCCATCCCATTGTTCAGTGGTCCTGTGCAGTCCTTTTGGAATCCAGGGTGAGTTGCTCCCAACGCCCGGAGGCAGCAGATAAGAGGGGCGACCCGGCCCAGGCTGCGTGCCGAGCAGATGCTTCTGCTGCCTGCCAGCCAGGAGGCAGGGACAGTGCCCTCCTGCTCAAGCCTCTGATTATCTGCTTATGTAAAGTTATGTGTAACTGAAAGCTCTTTAAAAGCTGCACTGTATGGAAGCTATTTTAAATCATTTCTCTTCTAATGACAAGTCAGAGAGAGCTGCTTTTGTGCAAGGGAAGGGACACTCAGAGGCTGTCAAGCGTCTGAACATTCCATGGGTGACAGAGGTGGTCTGAATATTTTTTATTATATTTACTGAGGTGACACTGATTAATAAGATCATACATGTTTCAAGTGGACGTATCTATGACACGTGACCTGTATATTGCATTGTGTGCCCACCACCCAAAGTCAAATCATCTTCTATCATCATATATTTGGCCCCCTTTAGTCTGAATATTTGAAGAACTTTCTGTGTCCAAGATAACCTTGAATGGAGGAGTAAGCAGGGGAATTTTAAAGGAAATATGAAATTTGCATCCAAAGTTGGAGCACATAAAACACTTCACCCAAACCTCATTTTAGAAATGCATTGAGCCCTGGCTGGTGTGGCTCAGTGGATTGAGCACTGGCCTGAGAACCAAAAGGCTGCCAGTTCAATTCCCAGTCAGGGCACATGCCCAGGTTGTGGGCCAAGTCCCCAGTAGGGGGCACACAAGGGGCAACCACACATTGATGTTTCTCTCTTTCTCCCTCCCTTCCCCTCTGTCTGAAAATAAAATACATAAAATCTTTTTAAAAAGAAAATGCATTGAGGGGGAGGGGGCATTGGGAGAGCTTGGGAGATCAAGGATGAACTGTGGGCTTTGGTGCTGGTAAGAGCTAGGCTAAGTAAATGGGCAAGTTACTAAATCTCTCAGAGCCCCATGTTATTTATCTATTAAATGATAGGAAATAATTCCTACTTACAGGGGTGTTGTTCTAAAAAGTAAATAAAGCAATGTGTGTGAAACCACCGCCCCTGGGTTTGACACAGGGTCATTGCCCTGATAAATGACAGCTATTATAGTAATTATTATTATTATTACTATAAGTCATACTTATACGTCTGAAATAGAAGGACGAGTCTGCAGCATATGACTGGCTTTGCTTAGGCAAGATGAATGCACAAAGGCCTGGGGAACTGCGTCAGACAAGTGTGATCTCCAACTTAATTCCTGTTGCATAAATGCCAAAGCCTTTTACCTTTTCCTCTCTTCTTTGCAAGTCTCAGCCCTTCTAGGCAGAGTAGTAGTCTCAGAAATTCAGCGCAGAGTATCACGTTCAGAACTAAGGACTCCGGGGCACAAGGAGCTCAACTTCCGTAATCTTACATCAAAGCGCAAGCTGGCCCATCACCGTCCCAGACGCCAGCATAGGATTGGAGCAGATGCACATCCACACTACACTGGGCCCCAGGAGACACAGTCCCATGTAAAGGATGTTACTGACCTGTGGTCCCAGGTGTGATCGATCTCAGCTTGGAAGTCTGCCCAACAGAAGTTTAATGGACTATAAATAAAACAATTATTTCAACAGTACTCTGTTGCCTCATCTGGTGAAGTCTGGAGGTGGCTCCGTGTAAATCCATTGCACTTCATCAGTCGCCCATAAATTTTAGACATGTAAGAGAGCACTTATTTTTCAAGGCTGGACAAGATACCTTGGCTTACCGTGTGGCAACCCAACCTACCTGTGAAAAAGGTAGAGATGTGAATCAGAGGCAATATTCAAAATCTTTTGGCAGCCAGGACAGCACAGCAGGAGCCCTGCATCAGAAAGGACACCGTCCTTTTCCACAAACACTGTTCTGACGGGCCCAGTGTGTTGGCTGAGTACATGGAACGGGACTGGTTTTCCTGCACACCGGCGGTCAGAGTGCTCATTAACCCGCCAACACCAGCTTTGTACAAACCTGAGTGCTAAGTCTAATCCTGTGTGACTGAGAAAGGCTGAGCTCCTCTCCCACGTCCCCACAAACGGGCTTAAATGCAGAACTCAATAGGCTTGTCATTCCATGCAATGCCCCGATCACACAGCTATAAGACCATTTTACTACCCAGAGAAGAACCACTGAGTTCTGTTCACTAGAGAAAGGGTCACAGGTTCCTCTCTCAGCGGGATAAAAAGAGCAGTCACAGCATATATTTTTCCCTAGTTAATCTTCATGAAACCAAGCATAAATGTAAAATAAAGCACCTGATTTCTGCATTTTTTTGCATGTGCCTTGGGGGAGTTCTAGCAAATCAGGAAAAGCAGGAACAATGATGAGAGCCATCAGATGCCAGCAGATGAGTAAACAGATAATCCAGTGTGGGAAGTGAACTTGATTTTGTATCCTTGACTGCCCTTTCTCCCATCTCCTGTCCCCCACCTCCCATTCTCTATTCCCCGCCAGGCAAGACCACACAAAATTCACCCCACATAGATGAGCCTTTACCAAGTCAAAGGCCCCCTAGGAAAGTCCACTTGGTCTTTATCTCAATGACTAATACCCTTCATTGAGAGAACCCTGCCTCACGGTGAAGCTTTATGTAAAGAAGAGGGCCCGTCTTTCTGACTCACCCACACTTTCCCAGTAGGTACTTTCCTGCGTCATCCTCTCTCCAAAGTACAAGCACTTGAGCCTCCCTCCCTAAGTCAGTGCCTGCAGGGACCCACAAGGGAGCCCAGGGAGCACCACCTGAGCAGGTCGAAGGGACAAGCCAAGGACACAGTGCCAGGCGGCACGATGCCCATAATCACAACACTTCCTCTCTACCCCGACCCTCCGCACATCCTGGACTGAAGGCCAGCCCCATGTGGGCAAAACAGGGACCACACACTAAACCTGACAAGGCCGGAGGTGGGCTGCACAGTGGCCTTACAAACTCAGAGACCAAAAGTAACCACACAGGATGGTCAGAAGATAAAAATTCCTAACTAAAAGCAAGTCATGGCAAGTAGTCATATCCAAGACCTATAGCTTCCTTGACAAAGATCAAATCTTTAATTTACCTAAGTGAGCCTGCCTATTATCCTTTTGCATATATGATAACAGACCTTTGGAACTCTTGTTTTCCTAGGGACCAAAGGTGTCGACAGCTAAACAGAGCTGATCTTAAACAGGACTATGATACCAAGCAGTTTAGCTGGTGCCAGGGGAAGAGAAGGGACAAAGTGGTTATCGGGGTCCTGACCAGTCCTAGGTGGGGCTGTCCAGAAAGGATCTCCTGGGCACAGATCTTCCTGGCAGAATGACACGTGTCCTTCCCAGAGTTTTAACATGGTGCCTTCAATGGCAGGAAGGTGTGGGGGGACTGGGCCAACAGCAGCGGCAGATTCTGAGCAATGAATGGCCCCATGGGCAACAAAGCCTAGAAGTGAACCACAGATGCCTACAGGAGAGTATCTCAGAGACAGGAAGCACCCACAGCTCAACCGAAGGCAGACCCAGAGGCAGGTATTAGGCTGTGGCTGTTGGCTTAGCTCTGGCCATTGGCGGCCACGGAAGCACACACGCAGACCTTCAACTCCAGGATGTGTAATTCACCAAGGCCATAATTCCCAGGGGCTGCTCCCCGCCAACGACTGAGCACTGTGGGGATGCCGAGGCAGGCCCTTAGCTAGGCTGGTGGCCAACTCGGCTCTAAGACTCCTTGGCATCCTTGCTGAACCTTCCTTTGCCTGCATGGCAGTCTAGGATGTTACTACCCAGCCTTCCCTCCCTCCCTCCTTCACTCAAATCAGGCTTGCATCAATGTACCCATCCTGCCCGACTATCCAGCTCTCTCCCCATTTTCTCTCAAATAGACATTTCCCTCAATAAAACCGTTGCATGTTTAATCCTGCCGCTATGTCTGCTTTCCCCAGGGCCCAGCTGAACACAGCTCTCAGAAAAGGAGAGGCAATTACATACCTTACAAAGCGAGGTTTTATAAACCTCGTTATATACCCCTTCATAAGGTCTACGAGTATAAATGTCTAGTCACTGTGTTGTATATACCTGAAACTAATAATATTGTAGACCAACTATAATTGAAAAATATTTTTTAAAAAAGGAGAGATAACAGTGGTATATTTAGAACCTGGGACTCTCGACCCCTCATTCTTTCATCCCCCACACATCCATGGAGTGCTTACTGTCTGCCTGTGCCGTTGGGTGTGGGGACACAAGGGCAGTGCTCCCAGGAGGAGGCAGGTGGGAGGAAGGACCTCAAAGTCAGGGTAGAATCCACCAGTGGGACCGAACTCTGGACACTATCGAGAACCCCACATGGCTCCACCTCAGACTCTAAGGGAGGGAAGACAGAAAATTCCTAATGCCTCCAGGGAATGCTCTGCACCTTTAGCAGAATAGCACGTATGGGGAGAACACCTAGCCAGTTTGATGGGCAGGACGCAGGTACAGGTCAGGCAGGAGAGGGGCTGGAGGGCTAGAAGAAACTCCCAGGACGTAGGTCCCAGCGTAAACACGAACGCGAAATCAAACTGCACAACTGAAACAGTTTGCCTACAACAGGTCTTCCTCTGAAAGCCCAGTGGGTTGCCATCAATCAGGGGCTCTTATTGAAATTATTTTTTTAAATCAATTTAGACTTTTAATGAAAATGAATCCTGCGGGATGAGAAAATGTTGTTAACCATCAGTGCCGCCTAATCATGGCTAACGAGAATTCTCATGCTTACACTTGACTGAGGATTAAGATGCTGGCGGCAAGTTTATTAAATGAAATCATTGTAATAACGCAGCCAACTAAGCTGCTCCGTGGTTCGTGGTGGGTGTCATTTAACTAAGAGCATTGAGCTGATGGTCCTTGATAACCAGGCTAATCTGCCTTTTGATTACGACTGAGGGGGTGTGACAATAAGGAATTTCAGCACAATCTGAGGACAGGCTGGATAAGTGTCAGCAGAAGGGCCTCTTTAGCTCATCACGAAAATCAAGGGGCCTAAAACTGTTAAATCTCCGCCTCTGTCACTACGTGGCTAAACACCCCCAAAGAGTTTTACAGAGACAGACAGGAAGAGAGTTAACAGAGGAAATATGGGGATTAAGCCAACCTCCTCAAGCAGACTTCGCGCTGCAGTGCGGTTGGCTGAACCAGATGCTGGAGCCAAGAACATTTTTAAAGGTCTTCTTAGTTGGGAACTTGGCTAACAGAGCCCGCTCCAGGCAAACTGTGAATAAGCTAACCTGCTCTCTGTCACTAGCTCCCAGCCCTTTTCACGCCCTAAACCGCCCTCCCCCATCTCTGTTCTCCTGTTGCAATTCCGAGACCTAGCAGGGGGAGGGGAAGAAACGGTAGCTGCTAACTGTTCCATTTAGTCATCCGTTACCCATTCCCCCACACTCACCACAGGGCTCGGGGAGGAATTTCTAAGAGCGGTCTGAATTGAATTTGTCCCACACCATAACTACGCTCTAATATCTCCAAACGCTTGGTGCAGGTCTGTTCTGCCTGGGCTTTGTCACCGGTGCGTTGGAGGAAGGAAGGAAGAGGGTGGTTTCCAGCAGAAAGGGAACCGGGAAGAGGTGAAAGCAGTCCCAAGAGATGGCATGAAGGCGAGGGGAGAGTAGTGAAGACCAAGGGGGTGGGTACCACAGGTCAAGGTGGGCACAGGCAAAAAGCAATATATTAGAGAAACGGGACCTCTAAAATCTACCTAATGTACACAAAGGGAGAAGGCAGACACTTGGGTAACGTGTATACACTGGTTTTAATTTGATGCTGTAGCACACACACAAGCAAAACGAGGGCTGGTTTGTGATACTGTAGGCTTACCCGAAGGAGGGTACTCTCCTTACATTTTGGTTTATACATTCCAAAAACAGCTGGCCTTCTCCGTTCTCCCCAATATAGTTTCTAAAAATGATCACGTTCGCTGAAATTCCAAAGCATAAAAAAGACAACCTGACGTGAGAGCAAGTTTTCAAGGCGTCCCCATCTTAAACGTGGAAAGCTTTACCGTAAGGAGCAGAAGTGCCGAGGACTGAAAGCCAGCACAGCCCGAACAAGGGCCTGCGGCTCAGAGGGGCTGAGCCTGTGGAAGGTCCCACAGGTGAAGAAGAGGTTGCAGGAGCCAGGTCTCCATGATGAAGTGCGGGGTTCTTTTCACTGTAACCTGACCTGAGGGTGTGTCCTCAGCAAAAAAAAAAAGACTCGCTTTGCAAGCTCTCGATATTTTGAGACTAGACCTTCTGTAGGACAGTAAAACGTTGTCTAATATTTTGAAACCTAACTGTTTTCCCCTGGAAGCCTGTTCCGGTCCTCTCCCTGGCCCCTCCCACCTCCATTCTCCATCCAAGCCTCCGGGTTTATTTAGTCGTGGAAGGAGTGGAGTGTGTTAAGAGCGTCTCTAATGAGCATCAGCTGGCTGGCTGCGAAATCCTCCTTAAGAATTGAATCTTTTGCTGTCTCACCGCTTTTCAGTCAAATTATAGGGATTGATGTGTTGGATGATTAGGTCTGTGATGGAACTGGTTATAGAAGCTATTGCAGAATCCACAGTGGTCCCCACTGAAATCAGAACACAAAGACCTGCCAAAGATACACCATCTAAAACTATTTCAGCTCGTCACACTCTTCTGCACGTGTCAATAGGCTCTCCTTCACAAAAGTCATCAATAACGCAGGAGCAAAAAGCAAATCTTGATGAAAAAATTGTATTTGCAACCTTCGGCTGGATAAAATACTGCTTCAGTTCTGCAAATTTCAGTTCTATTTGTTGGTCCAAATTAGCTGAGCTTTGTTCTATGTATAAGCTGTCCTCTGAACTATTTTTGTTCTCTAACTGTGTTTACTTTTGAAATTGAATTTCTTCATTCCCAAGTGTGCCAAGGATGCTATCGTAGACAATGCAAGCTCACACAGCATAAAGTGGAGTTAATATGTGATAGCCATCCGATTTAGTGTGATCATCAAAGAACATCAAATTAGTTCTTTCAGTCCCAAATGCCCATTTTTGAGTCTGAGAGATCCCTTGTAGCTGTGAAAATTAATCACACTAACCAGAGAGCAGCCACACTCCCGACACCCCGCGAGCCACAGAGACCTCGCCGAACTGTGCTAACAGGCCTGAACTAGTACAAACAAGTCGCCACGTGCGGTTGTATTGATTCATACCGCACTGTATGCAAAACTTTCCGGAGAAACACTTACATGCTGTGATGCTGATCACAGGAACACAAGAAAATAACTGGGTTGGATGGTGTTTTCTGTCACCATATATCAATGTATTTTTTCTAATTCACCATGTGAGCAAAGCCAAAACAGTCACAGTATTTACAAAATGAGTAGGAACTCTGGCCACAATACTGGCAGCCACTGTTTGCTCCCCTCTCTTTATTCCTCTGCCTGATGGTGGAATGTACAAAGGTACAGCGGCCTCCGTAACCAGAAGGTATCTTCGGAACAAAAAATAAGGCGGGCAATGCCATAGACGATAAGAGAACTCATTATAGGGCAATTACTCACAGGGAAGTAGGATCAGAGCGGACAGACAGCTTAGCAGTTCCGTGCAAAGTTTTCTCTGCTACAGGCACCTGTCACTGTACATTTTTCATTTTTCAGTTACAGTCATCATTCAATATGGCATTAGTTCAGGTGTACAGCACAGTGATTAGACATTTATATGACTTACAAAGTGTTCCCCCCAATATGTCCAGTACTCACCTGGCACCATGGACCATATTCCTATTCTGTACTTTACATCCCTGTGACTATTCTGTAACTACCAATTTGTACTTCTTAGTATCTTCAGCTTTTTCACCCAGGGCCCTACCTCCCTGCCACCTGGCAACCGTCGGTCTGTTCTCTGTGTCTGTGAGTTTGTTTCTGTTTTGTTTGTTCATTTAGTTTGTTCATTAGATTCCAGGTATAAATGGACTCATACGGTATTCGTCTTTCTCTACATTTCTCTGTGTCCATCCATGTTGTCGAAAACAGTAAGGTTCCATTCTTTTTTATAGCCAAGTAATAGTCCACTGTACAATGTACCTCATCTTTTAATCCGATTGTCTATCAGAGGACAGTGGACAATGTCACTAATCATCAGAAAAATGTGAATTAAAGCCACCATGAGGCATCGCCTCACACCTGTCAGAATGGCCATCATTAATGAATCCACAGACAACAACTCCTGGTGAGGATGTGGAGAAAAGGGGGCCCTCGAGCCCTGTTGGTGGGAGTGCAGACTGCTGCAGCCACCGTGGAAAGCAGTATGGCGGTGCCTCAGAAAATTAAAAATAGAACTACCATAGGACCCAGCAATCCCACTTCTGGGTATTTATCCAAAGAAATCCAAAATACTAATGGAAATTATGCATCCTTAGGTTCATTGCAGCCTTATTTACAATAGCCAAGGTATGTTGTTGTACCCTTTTAACAGTTAACTCGGGTACTAATGATTGCCAAGGCAAAGGGACAAAGACTGCAGTAGCACCGGGGCCATCCCTCCTGGTAGTTTTGCACAGATAATTGTTTCGAATCGATGCTATCACCACTTTGACGTTTATCTCGGTCTTCACGCCATTCCAGTGTTACTAACCAAAATACTTACAGCTGCATTTTAAGGGACACAGATGGTCATCAATGAGGAGTCTTCGATAGGCTTGCTAAGAGCGGCGAGGCTGGTCAAAGGTCACCACGTGAAACTTAACTGGAATGAAATCCGGGACACGGAGATGGAGCTGGTTATGCTCACATCTACCCCTACTCACCCCCAGGACTCCGATCCCTTTCTCCACCCAACGCCCCACGGACAGAAATAGAGTCATAGACGATCGCATCGCACTGACTTTTGGCAAGTGGATTGCTCTTTGCACTTGAACTGTTAATAACGCCTCAAAGAGCTTTGTTTCCTGCCCTGAATTCACTGCAGACTGGGTATAATAACGAGTGTAGGAAACAGTAAGTAAACGCCTTTAATGCCATGTCTGAGAGGCAGTACATCCTGGAGAGTCATGAGCTAGCTAACATCTCATACTGTGATAAATATAGCCCCTCTCCAGCTGCCCACAAATTGCTAAAAATCGGAGGAATCTTTACAAGTATGAAATAGCTAATAAATGTAGGCATGCTTTGCAAACAAAAAGCATATAAATGCTTGCTGTCATTGTCTCTGATGCGATCGTGGTAAAACAGGCAAGATGTTCACCTACAGAGGCCCCCAAAGCTGCTAACTCTGTCCTCCACCTGCTTATGGTACGGGTCTTCCCAGGAAAGGTCTCAGCTTGCTGGGAAGCCGTGTTTGCCTCTTTGGACTTGCTCAGCTGGCTGACTTGGATGATTTGCTGGGCTCTCTGTGACTGAGCCCACCAAGAATAAAAGAAAAGTCTCCCCCAAATTCTTACAGCCAGTAAGAGTGTGGTGGGAGCATGCCAAGGGTATGCTGGCAAATGTTTAACAACTTCTCACTGGGTGGGGGCGGGGGGGGGGGGATGTGTGCATATGTAAATATACTACTTATAAAAGTTTAATATAAATTTTTCTGATGTAATTGTGCACTACTCTTTGTTATAAATATCATATAGCCAATGAGCTCTCACCATGTTTAGCTGATTTTTGCCAAATCCTGTATCCATAGTCAACCTATAGTTGCAACTGACAAACGAGTATAGTTGAATGTTGGTTGAGATTTTCCTTTATATTAACGAGTAAAAAGAACATGAAATAATAAAACCACACCAGAACCTCAGTTGCTCATCAACAGCATGAGCGACTTCCTTGCTGAATAAGATGATAGTTGACGTGATGCGCTTCGTAAGAGTAGTAGGCATGATTCACATATTCCCCATGCTTTCTCGCAGCAAGGCAACCAACAAAGCAATAAACCAAGCTCTGATGTGTGGCCTTTGCAGATTTCCGGGCTGTAAATACCCCACCATGGCTGATTCCAAGCTACCAGCCTGATGCCATGGGCTGCAGTTGGGAAGAAGTGCACAGTAGCACACCACAATATAGTATTTCCATCAGACTGATGAAGTACATAGAAATAACCTCAAGGTCGTGGAGAAGAGTAAAATGTAAAATAAGCAGGAAGTGATGAGTTTTGAGTATTTACTACCTTTTAATATAATTTAATTGTAAGCGTATACAATTTAATTTTTAATAACAGCTGTGTTAACAACTGACACGCAAAACTCCTGACACTTTGGACCAGCTGGTGTGACAAACGAGCTGGTGTGAGCCAGCCCCAGTAGAGCCCGGAGTGTGCCCCAAACACACCTGGGGGACCTGGCCTTTTTGAGAAGCTGAGCATTGGAGACGTTCCCGTTCATGGATTTTAGGTCTTATGTAAGTTCCTACCGTGAAATAACAGAAAATACACATCGGTCTCCACCCCCAGCTCTTGGCACAGGGCTCCGAAAACCCTTGTAATTTCTTAAGTGATAAGAGCACTGGGAAATGCCTTTGTACTTGGTCTTTGACCCCAGGTCTTGACACGGAACTCCTAAATCCCTCGGAGTTTCCTAGGTAATAGGGGAGTCTTTTCTCCGAAGGAGGCAGCTCTTGGTGGGCTCCTGAGTAGCTCCTGGGTAAGGTCTGGTCAGCAGAAATACAAAGCCATGATTAGAAGCTTGGAATGTTCAGCCCTATCCCTGCACCAGTCTCCAGGAAGGGCCCAGGGGCTGAAGACTGAGTCCATAATGATCGATCATTCCCATGTGATAAAGTCTCTATAAAGATCGCATAGTGTTTGCTGAGCTACCAGGTTGATGAGCACGTCCACAGGTCAGGAGGGTGGCATACCCACCTCCTTGGGGACAGAAGCTCCTGCCCTTGGCCCCTTCCAGACTTCACTCTATGTACCTCTGCACCTGGCCATTTCTCTGTATCCTTTATCATGTAAGGAACTAATAAATGTGTTTCCCTGAGTTCTGTGAGCTCTGTGAGCGAGTGATCAAATCCAAGGAGAGGCGTGGGGGACCTCCATGTGGCACAGAAGCTGGGGGTAACCTAGAGACCTACTGCCTGTGATTGGCATCCAAAGTGTGGGCCAGCCTGGTGGGACTGCGCCCCTAACCTGTGGTTTCTACAGTGGCTCTGGCTAATGTCAGAATTGAATTGAATTGCAGGAGGTCCTGCTGGTGTCGCAGAATGGCTGGGTGTGTGGAAAACACACGTCTGGGGTCAGAAGTGTCGTGAGTGTGGTAGTATTGTGAGGATAAAGGAGAAATGCAGAGTGTGGTTTTCCCTTTATACTTATTTTTTGGCCCAATTACTTGAAATGATGTTTAAGGTGTGGAGAAACCCAGAATACCTCCTAGCCAAGTTTCTGGACACCTCTGAAGGTACCTCCTACATGTCAGTGTTAATTCTCATCTACGATATTTCCCATCCAACAACTATATCCAAACAACTCTTCCGTTTGCTCCACATCTCATCTGTGTGAGGGGTGGGGTTCCTGAGCCCACAGGCTGATCAGCTTGGCTCCTCCAGCTGAGCAAGCATAGGGAGATGGCGGCCATGGGAAGGCAGGAGGACACCTGAGTAATTTCATGATAGCACAGGAGTGTTATCGATCTAGGAAAGGAGGCGACAAAATAAAGATTTCTGGGCCACAGTGGAGTGCTTCTTGACTCACTGCCAATATTCAGTCTGCCCGGGAAGGGGGAGCAGGCTGAGTAACCACACAGAATGGAGCCCAGACAATCATCAAGGTTAGACAGACTCTTGCTACCCCTTTACCTCCCTGGTTCAGGAGAATCGCAAACACCAAAATTATCCAAAGTCAGAGGGGTCTTGTTTGGCACACTTGGAAGACGGCATGGCTGAACCAGAAGGCCCAAGTCACCCTTGTGGGAGGAAGGCACGGGCGTGGAGGGCCAGCCCCACACGCAACTTGGGAAGTCCTCCAGCTATTTCCCACAACTTCAAAAAATCACCAATATCTAAACACCCAACAAGAGGG
>PVJI01026037.1:0-19531 GCA_004026765.1 Micronycteris hirsuta
ACAGTATAGGAAGTACAGGAGCAGAAGGACTTATGTGTATGACCTATGGACAAAACTAAAGGGAGGGGAAAGGGGGGTAAGGGGGAGAGGGAAATGAAGGGGGGAAATGGGGCAACTGTAACAGCATAATCAATAAAATATAGTTAAAAATAAAATAAAAATAAATAAAATGTTTAAAAAAAGTCGCTGAAATTAAAAAAAGTCAAAAAAAGAATGAATTTTGATACACTTAACAACATATGAATCTGAAAATGATGTAAAAGCCAGAAAAGAAAGAGTAGATTCTGTAAGATTACATTAATATGAAACTTTATATGACATTAATATAAAACCAAGGAACCTACAGTGACAAAATGCAGAATAGCAGTTGCTGTGTAGAAGAGGGAGAAAGGATATATAAGGTGATGTGGCTAGGGAGTGACAAGAATGAAGGAATAAAAGGGGCACTAGGAAATTTTGGGAGATGTTGTATTTGTAGATTTATTACTACTGTCTTGATTATGGTGATGGATTTTTAGGTGTGAATATATGGCAATACTTACCAGATCAAACACTTTAAATACAAATATTGCAGTCTATTGCATATCCAATCATACCTCAATAAAGCTGTTAAGAGCATGTCTTATGTCTTGTTCATCTTTGTTTTCAAAAGTAGGAAAGAAAAGGAAATTATAAGCCACTATTTATGAAACTTTCTGACAATTGGTGCCTTTGTTATTTGATGATCAACAGTCACTGTTATCCAGGTTCCTCCAAAAAGGTAGAAATGAATATTTCAGGTCCTCTAACATTATTTCTACGCCACTCTCCCAAGTTATCTTTTTATTTATTTATTTATTTATATTTTATTTCATTATTTTCCATCACCATTTATCCCCCTTATACCCTCCTCCACCTCCACCAATATCCCATACCCCCTACAATTACCACATGGTTGTCCATGTTCATGAGTTCTTTCTCTTTTTTCCTTTTTTTGCTCAATCCTTCCACCCCTCCAAAGCCTCAGCATTCACTCCTTTGCCTTTGTGCATGTGCATATACACACGAGTGTGTGCACAACCCTGTTCAGCTTCCAGAGTATAGAAAAACCCTTGCATTTCTAAGAATTATTTTTCTTTCTCATGTTCTGCTTTCATGTGTGAAACTTCATAAAGCTAGCTGATTGAGATAGTATTGAAAGTTTTTTGAGAGAAAAGGCTAAAAATATTAAGTTTTCTCTAAATAGATACTAAAGTGTTCCATGATTGTTACTGCAAGTTATGTTACCAGACTCAACCACTTTTACACAAATGGGACCTTAGGACATAAAAGGTTAAAGGAACAAGATTGGTTTTTCCATGGCTCATGACAAAACATTCCTGGTTTTTGCACAGATAAAGCTTCTCACTTTTGTGTAAGTTTCTATAAGTGCTGGATTTTTTCCCCTTGGAAATATAATAAGGTGTTAGAAATCTATATTCATTTGGAACAGATGGGTGAAAAGAAAACCTTGCAAATGTTTTGGATGAAGAAATATTTATGAAAAATTGAATATCCATTCTGAATGCATTATATTTCCTGGCAAGGTTTATAGAGAGCCATCAAATTTTTAATACTATCTAATTTATATATAACTCATGTTTCATACAATTTGTCCTTTTAAAGTGTATGATTTAGTGTTTTTGGTATATTCATGGTGTTCAGAAATCACAACTAACTCCAGAATATTTGAAATAACTTAAAAAGAAACCCTTTACACGTAATTAGTCACTCTTTTTGTCTCCCTTCCCTCCAGCACCTGGCAAACACTAATCTGCTTCCTGTTTCTATGTATTTGCCTATTCTGGATATTTTATATAAATGGAATTATAAAACAAATGGTCTTTTATGACTAACATTTTTTTACTTATTTTTAACTTATACTGTTTTCAAGTTCCATCCATGTTGGATCATGTATCAGTATTTAATTGCTCTCATTTTCAAAATATGTATCAGTACTTCATTCCTTTTCTTTGTTAAATAATATATAACTTTTTTATCTTTCAATTAATGGACAGTGCTGAATAATAACCCACTGAATGGATATACCACTTTTTGTTTTTTCAGCAAAAGTTGATGGACACTTGAGTAATTTCCAACTTATTGACTATTATATAAATAGCACCATTGTGAACATTTGTGTGAATGAAAGTCCTTTTATAAATACATTCACAATTCTCTTAGGAATGGAATTCCTGGGTGATATTTAACTTAACTTTATTTAACTTTTTAAACAATTGTCAAACTGCTTGCCAAAGCAATTGCACATTTTACACCCCCTCCAGCAATGTATGAGGGTTCCAATTTCTCCACATCACATCCTCCCCAATGCATGTTGTTGTCCATCCTTTTGTTGTTATTGTTGTCCATCTTTTTAATTCTAGTCATCCTAGTGGATGTAAAGTGGTTTTTCATCATGTTTTTTTTATTTGCATTTACCTAATTACTAATGATGTTTAGCATCCTTTCTGTGTTTATCGGCCACTGTTATATCATCTTTGGAGAAATATTTCCTTAAGTTGTTTAGTAATGTTTTAATTAGATTTTTTGTATTTTTGTTGAATTATAAGGCATCTTTATGTATTTTGAGTACTAGATTTTTATAATATATAGGATTTGCAAATGCTTTCTTCCATTCTGTGAGTTGTATTTTTACTTTATTGAGTATCTTTTGAAATACACATTTTAAAATTTTTTTTATGAAGTTCCACTTATCTATTTTTTCATTTTGTTGATTTTGATTTTGGTGACATCTAAGAAACCATTGCTTAATGCACATTCATAAAGATTTACACCTAAGTTTTCTTCTAAGAGTTTTATCGTTTTAGCCCTTATATTAAGTTCTTCAATACACTTTGAATTACTTTTTATGTATGGTGAGGTAAGGATCTAACTTCATTCTTTTGCTTGTGCATATCCAGTTGTCTCAGCACCTTTGGTAAAAAAGACCATTCTTTCCTCATTGAGTTGCTTTGGAATCCTTGTTGAAAATCTGTTAGCCATAAATCCATGGGTTATATCAGGATTCTCCATTTTGTTCCGATGATCTATAAATCTATCTTTATGCTTATATTTCACTGTTTTCTTTCTTTTTTAAATATATTTTATTGATTATGTTATTACAGTTGTCCCATTTTCCCCCCTTATTCCCCTCCACCCCGCACCCAACCCCCATTCCCACCCTTAGTTTTTGTCCATAGGTCATACACATAAGTTCTTTGGTTTCTACACTTCCTATACTAATCTTCCTATACTAACCTCCCCGTCTGTTTTCTACCTACCGCTTATGCTACTTATTCTCTCTACTTTTTCCTCCTCTCTCCCCCTCCCACTCCCCTGTTGATATCCCTCCATGACTTATATAAATCCCTTTAACATTTCATATAGTAAAGGCTGGGTGATGATGAACTCCTTGAACTTGACCTTATCTGAGAAGCACTTTATCTGACTTTCTATTCTAAATGATAGCTTTGCTGGATAGAGTATTCTTGGATATAGGTCCTTGCCTTTCATGACTTGGTATACTTCTTTCCAGCCCCTTCTTGCCTGCAAGATCTCTTTTGAGAAATCAGCTGACAATCTTATGGGAATTCCTTTGTAGGTAACTGTCCCCTTTCTCTTGCTGCTTCTAAGATTCTCTCCTCTTTAATCTTGGGCAATGTAATTATGATGTGTCTTGGTGTGTTCCTCTTTGGGTCCAACTTCTTTGGGACTCTCTGAGCTTCCTGGACTTTCTGGAAGTCTATTTCCTTCACCAGCTTGGGGAAGTTCTCCTTCATTATTTGTTCAAATAAGTTTTCAATCCCTTGGTCTTCCTCTTCTCCTTCTAGCACCCCTATGACTCGGATGTTGGGACGTTTAAAGATGTCCTGGAGGTTCCTAGGCCTCTCCTCATTTTTCTGAATTCTTGTTTCTTCATTCTTTTCTGGTTGAATGTTTTTTTCTTCCTTCTGGTCCACACTGTTGATTTGAGTGCCAGTTTCCTTCCCATCCCTATTGGTTCCCTGTACCTTTCCCCTCATTTCTCTTAGCGTATTCTTCATATTTTCATCTAATTTGTGACTAAATTCAACCAGTCCCATGAGCATCCTGATTACCAGTGTTTTGAACTGTGCGTCTGATAGGTTGGCTATCTCTTCGTCACTTAGTTGTATTTCTTCTGGAGTTTTGATCTTCTCTTTCATTTGGGCCATCCTTCCCTTTCACTGAGTGCCTGTTACTTTAAGGGGTGGAGCCTTAGGTGTTCACCAGGGTGGGGTAACCCACGGGGTTGTGTTGTGATGCTGCCTGTGGGGGCGGGGTCTGAGAGGCAACAATGGCGCTTGCTCTGCTCTCTGTCGGCTTTCAGTTGCTTCCCCCACTACCCATAAGCAAATTGGGCCTCTCTATGCTGGTTCCTGGGTGGGTGGGCTTGTGTAATGCCAAGTCCCTGTGGGTCTCTCCAATGAACTCTCTTGTGAGGCTGGGAGTGCCTCCTGCTGCCACCTCAACCCCCACAGGTGTTTTCAATTGGTGGTTTGAGGCTTTATTTCCCCGGGATGGTGAGTTGTGAAATCTGCTCCCCAGCTTTTTCTCCCAGTTTATCTGAGCGCAAATGAGGGACCGCCCGGTCCACCAGTCTCAGCCCCACTGGGTCCGGTTGGGCCAGCCACGGGTTTCACCAAGTGCGCTGGCTGTGGGTCTCTCCAGGCAGCTGCAGCGTTGCCTGCCCTGCTCCACAAACTGCCATCTGGCCACGTGCTCTCTGCCCAGCTTCGCCCTGCTTACCTGTGGAGATTCTTTCACAAGCATGAAGAAAGCGTAGCCCTGGGATTCACGTGTGTGAGCAAAGCATCCTGCTTGAAAAAACCTCCCAAGACGGCATGTGCGGATTCATGTCCGTGGAAAAAAGAATTCTTTGTAGGGGAATTTGGCCAAAATATTTCTTAAAGATTTACTGCCTTGCTGAGTCTCTCCCCCCTGGATCTAGGGGCTTATGCCAAGAATACCCAGGCTTTTTCCTGCCACAATATTTATAGTTCTGGAAGTAAACAGCCCTAGCTATCTATCCCTCAATTTACATATCTACCCTCTTAATGTATGGCCCCATCCTGTCTACCACCGGACTGGAATATACAATCTATGCATAAGTTAATGAAGACCAATCTGATGCTCTGTGCCCCAAAGCTTCAATAAAAACCCCTGTACCCGAGGCTCAGGGCTCTCTCCCAGAAGATGAGGGAGAAGTCGCATGGTCCCGGATCCCTTTTCCTGCGTATTTTGTGTGAGAATTATTCATAAACGCATTCGTTCACGGTCACCACGGACTCTTCATAGCTATGAATCCACAACACTTACCCGTCTGGATGAATGTTTCTTCTTTAACTCCTTGGTTGTCAGACTTCCATACAGTTCAATTTTCTGTCAGTTCTGGTTGTTTTTGTTTTTAACTTGTTGGTTGTGCGAGGGGCACCGTGTGTCTACGTATGTGTCCATCTTGGCTGGAAGTTATTTCATTCTTTATCGATACAGTTTTGTAGTGAAAATTATGAAATTTATGGTTTATTTTTAATATTAAAAGATTTTTTTCTCAAATATTTGTTTATATATTAACATTTAAAATTTTTAAATAAATCTTCTTTAGTATATCTACCATATGGAAATTCAAAGATAAATTTTCCCTCATGTTTTTCTTTTTTATTTATTTATTCATTTTTAAGGGTTTTTTGTTTGTTTGTTTTTTTATTTTTAGAATGAGTGGAAGGGAGGGAGACAGAGAGGGAGAGAAACAGCAATGTATGGTTGCCTCTCACATGGCCCTCACTGGGAACCTGGCCTGCAACCCAGGCATGTGCCCTGACTGGGAATCGAACTGGCGATCCTTTGGTTCCCAGTCCACGCTCAATCCACTGAGCTATACCAGCCAGGGCCACTTTTTCTTTCTTATAAGAAATTTTGAATGTGATCAATTATATTTTTATCTGTTATTCTTTGTCTTATTCCAGAGGAGATTTCAGGCATTCTAGAGAAGATCTAATTCCTATGCCAGATATGTTTGTTTATTTTTCTATTGGGGAAGAAATAAAAAATCCACAATTCCTCATTTAGATACCAAACCAAACTGCTATCTTGTCCTTCCTCACCCATGACCTTATCATGAACGCAAAAAAGTGCCTGCACCTAGCTTTCCAAAGAGTCATTAGGTAAGGAGAAAAGCCCTTATACCTGTGAGCTTTCTTAGGTTTATACTAGTGTAGAACCTTAGTCAGTGCCTGTCTTCTTTTCTGTTGCTTCTAACCTCCACAACTCCCCACAGTTCTGCTTACTAGTTGACCATAACTGCAGAATTATTCTATCTTAGTTTCTGAGCCAATATTGACAGAGGCAGGTCATATACCAGTAGTACTCCATACCCCAGCTTGTCCCTCAGTTCTCAACATGCATTTTGTGGAGTTTGGAACATAATCAGAATATAAAATTGTGTTTTCCTGGTTGTGTCTCAACTGTCAAGATTACTTGTTGCCTCCTGCACTGACCCTCAACTCTCTGCTTTTATCCAAATTCAGAATTTTGTGTGCCAGAGTGATTCCTGTCTTCTACATAGTCTCCAGCTTACAGGAATTCCCTTAGAGATAATAAATAAGACACTGTCTCTTCTCTCAAGTAGTTTGTAATTCAATTTCCTCTCATAAAAAGTAATAGCTTTGAATTCCAGTCAACTGGACCAGAGACTATCTTAACCCATTTCACTCTTAGCAAAAAAAGTAAATGGGATATGTAGGCTTCTGGCCAAGATGGAAGAGTAGGTAGATACACTGTGCCTCCTTGCACAACCAAAAGAAGGACAATAACAAATTTAAAAACAAAAACAACCATAACTGACAGAAAATCAAACTATGGAAGTCTGACAATCAAGCAGTTAAAGAAGAAACGTTCATCCAGACCAGTAGGTGGGCCAGAGATGGGCAGCCAGAATGGAGAGGACTTGAGGCTAGGCAGTGGCTGCTGGACTAGGTGGTCCCACATTTGTGTGTGGAGAAACCAGGAGGAACAACTGAGGAGCAAGGCAGACCATACAACCAAGGGTACCAGTGCAGGGAAATAAAGCCTGAAAAACTCTGGTTGTAAAAACCCGTGGGGGGTGAGGCGGCAGGAGAAACTCCCAGCCTCACAGGAGAGTTCATTGGAGAGACCCATAGGGTCCTAGAACATACATAAACCCATCCACTGAGAATCAGCACCAGAAAGGCCCAATTTTCTTGTAGGTACTGAGAGAAGTGACTGAAAGTCAGCTGCGAGCTGAACAAGTGGCATTGTTCCCTCTCAGACCCCTCCCCCACATACAGTGTCACAACACAGGGATGTGGGTTGCCCACCATGGTGAATACCTAAGGCTCCGCCCCTTACAACCTAATAGGTGCACCGAGATGAAAAAATATGGACCAAATGAAAGAACAGATCAAAGCTCCAGAAAAAATACAACTAAGCAAAAAGACATAGCTAACCTATCAGGTGCACAGTTCAAAACACTGGTAATCAGAATGCTCACATAATTGGTTGAGTATAGTCACAAAATAGAGGAAAAAGTGAAGGCTATGAAAAGTGAATAAAGGAAAATGTACAGGGAACAACCAATAATTTTCTACAAATTATGAAAAATCATGAAGTCAGAATTCCTTTAACTTAACCCAAGGGCTGGTCACTTAACTGTATAGGACAGCACCCCACATTCTTTAATAGCCACACCATTTGTGAAGTAAATCTTCCAACATAATTAATCAAGAGAAGGTCTTTGTTAGACTAATGCAGGAGAATAGGCATCTCCAATGTAGCCTCAAATTCATGACTTATATTTATAATTTTAGAGAGGCACCATGATATAATTTGGTAGTTCTTATCCTTGGCTGCACAGTAAAATATCCAGGAAGAGGGATGGGGACAGTAAAAATATAGATTCCTTGCTTTTCCTCCAGACAAATTGAATCAGGGTCTTTGGAGATAGATCCTAGAGTCTGTAGTTTTAAGAGTTCCCCAAGCAATTTAAATGAACAATGAAAGTTACATAAATGATATAAGTAGATTAAACAGCTTTCACAGGTCATGTGTTCTCTTCATAGTTCAATCACGACCTTACACTGTGACTTGAGTGAGTAATTTCAACTGTTTTGTCTTTAAGGTCTAGCACCCTTATATTATGGCTCTCATTTGGTTTTGGACAATATTTCTTCTGCTCATTTACCAGAGTACAAAGTGGTATTTTTTTTTAATTTTATTTATTTAATTTAGAGAGAGGGGAAAGGAGGGAGAAAGAGAGGAAATGAAACATCAATGTGTGGTTGGCTCTCACGTGGCCCCCACTGGGGACCTGGCCTGCAACCTAGACATGTGTCCTGACTGGGAATCAAACTGGCAACCCTTTGGTTGGCAACCCACGCTCAATCCACTGAGCTACACCCGCCAGGGCACAAAGTGGTATTTTGACTACTATACTATTTACTTTATTCAACTATGTGGTGATTTTCAAACTGATTTATACTGTGGAAGAAAATTAACATTCTCAAGGTAAAGATTTGGCCAAAGGAATAGTTTCAAAGACTTATGTAATAAATCCAATATAATGACACTTGAGAGAACACTTTTTCATGTAATAAGAGATTCAGGATTGTTGTATATTGGAAAGGGTTACTCTGTTAGGTGCAGTACAATGCGGGTTACTCTGTTAGGCGCAGTACAACACAGTACAATGAGGGAGAATTAGGGCAGTCAGGCTCACTACCTATTTAGAACTTAGCCTAAAGGGAAACTGAACTTCTCAGGTGCTAAATATGCTTTGTGTTTCTATTTCTGGAAAGGTGAACTGATTGACCCTGAGAGGACCTGCTGGTTAAAATTAATTTTAGCTTTTTATCATAAAAATATACCTAAAATACAAGCACATATCACATGCAGGTCAATGTGCTTATAATTTTGTAAAATAAATGAGTTATTTTAAACTACAACCCATGTGGCCTATTAAGTGTCGCTAGTGTTAATATCATCATCTGTGCTAAAAGTTTTGAAAACAAAATCTAATATCCTGATATGGTCAGATCATATCTAATGTATTCCCAATGAAAGAGTATGGTTGATGAGTCAGAATGTTTGTCAATTGTTCTACTACTTGAGCTCAGTAGTCAATGCTGTTCATAGCACTTTATCCAATGATGGAAGAAGAAAATCACTGATGGCAAATACAGCATGACTGGAAAGAAGACAAAAATCGTTAACCACAATATGCTTTTGTTACTCCAAGGTTATCAAAACTAAAAAATAGTAGAACATAATAAAAGGAACCAAAATCTAAGATAAATGATGAGATAGGGAGTACCTGGCTTGAAGAAAGCTCACATTTCTAGGCTCACATATATTGGTTTCCAGACTGAGATAATGTTTATAGACTGTGAAAAACAGGTTTAGATGCTGAAGGTCATGGAGAAGTTTTGAGGGATGAGAAATAGTGGATAAATGTTCTCATTCCCTCCTGCCAAAAAAAAAATTCAAAGCTATATACACTTATGGCAGGGTTGCCCAGTAGAATAAGAATGGACTTTGGGGAAGATCCAAAATGGTGGAGTAGTAAGCAGAAGCTACAGTAACCTCTCAAGACCATTCTTCCCAGGAATTACAACTAAATTGTACAGAAGTCATCTTGAATAACCAACTGAACACTAGCTGGAGAGAAGCCTTACAACCATGGACAGACAGAAGAAACCACTTCACCACAACATGACTGGTAGGGAGTACAGAGGAGGTGTGAGAGGGCTGGCTGGGCTCCCACGGGCAGCAGCTGAAGTTCCAGAGGTATATTTCAGCAGCTTGGGGGTTCCTCTGAGAAGTGTGGGGTCTAAACGCCAAGCTGGGCTCTCCAGCCTGTAGCACCAGAGCTGGAAAGCAACCCAGATAACTTCCAGTTGTGAAAAGGAGCAGGGTTTCTGTCTGCCAGGGAGCTACAGCTAGAGATGTAGACAGCCTCTTAAAGGGTCAACACACAAAATTTCATTTGCATCCATTTACCCTGGGTTCTGGCAAAGGGAGGGCAAGGTGGACTAGAGACACTTGAGGAGAGTCTGGGGCTGGTGGCTCTGGGGAGAGAACTGAGGGAGCAGGATCCCTGTGCTGACTCATCTCCCAAACTGCAAGAGCCACCTTGCTCAGGCAGAGCAGTCCCCTCCAAGTGGCATCAGCCTGAGAGGAAGCAATAACCCCACCCACAGGAATTACTCTGCCCCACCCTGTGGTGCTTAAGCCTAACTGCTGAATACAGATTGATTATATTAACAACTAATCAGTTTAAGGGCTGATTAGTTTACGATCTAAGGAGAAATACAAAGAAGCAGCCAAAAATGGAAATACAAAGAAACATACCCCAAATGAAATAACAAGAGAATTTTCCAGAATAACTAGAAGAAATAGGAGCAAGCGATTTATCAGGTGGAGAGTTTAGAGTAATGATTATAAGGTTATTAAACAGCATGCAAAAAGACATAAAAACCATAAAAAAGGACCAGTCAGAATTAAAGAATGTAATATCTGAGATAAATAATACACTGGAAGGAATAAACATTAAGTTAGATGAAGGAGAGGACTGAATCAGTGTTTTGGAAAGCAAAGTAGACAAAACCACCCAGGCAGAGCAGCAAAAAGAAAGAAGAATTTTAAAAATTGAGGAGAGCTTAAAAAACATTTTGATCAACATGAAGCATAACAACATCTGCATCATGGGAATATCAGAAGGAGAAGAGAGTGAGCAAGGGATCAAGAACCTATTTGAAGAATTAATGACTGAAAACTTCCCTAATCTGGTGAAGGAAAAAGTCATATAGGTCCAGAAAGCTCAGACAGTCCCAAAAGCCTTGTCATTTTAATTATGGATCTCAGACCCAAAGAAGCCTACACTGAGACACATCATAATTAAAATGACAAGGCTTAAAGACAGGAGAGAATCCTAAAAGCCACAAGAAAAAAGAAGATAGTTACCTACAAGGGAGCAACAATTAGATTGCCATCCCATTACTCACAGAAACATTTCAGGCCAGAAGATGGTGGGGTGAAACACTCAAGGTGATGAAAAGCAAGTACCTACAACCAAGGCTACTTTACCCAGCAAGGCTATCATTTAGGAGAAATCAAAGGAGAAATAAGGAGCTTCCCACACAAGAAAAAGCTAAAGGAGTTTGTTAACACTAAACCAGCACTGCAACAAATGTTAAAGTTCTCACTTTAAGAAGAAGGAGAAAAGAAAAGAAAGAAAACAAACAGAGGAAAACAGTCTAACAATAAAATGGTGCTACATATGTATCTATCAATAATCACCTTAAATGGAAATGGCTTAAATGCCCCAACCAAAAGACTTTGGGTAGCTGAATGAATAAAAATGGATACACCACTGTAGCCTAGAGGAAATCACTTTACTTTCTAAACTTCAGTTTTCTCAATTGTAAAATAAAAATAAAATATTAATATTGTGGCTTTGTTGTAAGGATAGAAGATAATATAGGAAAAGACCCAGCAGAAAGCTTGGTTTATCATAGGCATTTGGTAAATGATAGCTCCTCTATTATCAAAATAAATTGCTCCTTAGGCTTGATTATTTTTGTTCTCATTCCTGAGTTTCTGGGAACCCTAAAGAATTACTTATTATGAAGATACATCATGAAATCACCAATGTTGATACTCCCCGTGATTCAGTTGAGTACTTGCCTTTTGAAGTGCCTTGGTAATATGGAGCCACACTAGATTTTTACCTTTAGGACAAATGTTTTGTATAGTGCTAAGCTAGTTAATGTTTTGAATTCTCTCTGGAGCTAGAAAAACTCCCAGGGTGCTTGTTTAAAAAAAGTTACTGTTTGCTTTGTTTCATCTTGTTTTGTTTTCTAGATGACCTCACAATCTCATTTGCTATCCTTTGGTGATGGTGGTGGTGGGCAAGAAGCATTACACCTGTGTGTCCTCTCTCCCATGGGATGGTGCCCAACAGTGATGATACATGTGTGTATTTTGGAAAATGAGTTGGGAGGAAATGTAAAATAGAGATGTAAAGTATTTCTTTAAAAACTTGTTGAAACTATAAAGCACAAAGGTCTTCATGACATAGTACAAAAAGAAGAGTGTTGACAACATAGAAATAGATGTGATTGAAAACATTCTCTAAAATTTAGCTCTATAATTTAGGGAACTTTTTTAAAGATTTTATTTATTTATTTATTTTTAGAGAGAGGGGAAGGGAGGGAGACAGAGAAGGAGAGAAACAGCAATGTATGGTTGCTCCTCACATGGCCCTCACTGGGGACCTGGCCTGCAACCGAGGCATGTGCCCTGACTGGGAATCGAACCGGGACCCTTTGGTTCCCAGCCCGCACTCAATCCGCTGAGCTACACCAGCCAGGGCTTTAGGGAATTTTACAATTCTGAAAATGTTCTTGATTCTGAAATATATGTACCTTTACTGTACAAAACTGGTGCTCAAAATAAATGTGCACATGTTACATGAATGAATGAATGAATATATTAAAAAGCTGGTGCAAAAATATGCAGTGTATACAATTGTGTGGTAGTCATTGTTGCTTCAATTTGAAGCATTATTTAGTGGCCAAGGCTAGCAAACTCTCAAAATACTTTGAAATGAGGCCATTGGCAATGTAGATAAGTTGCCCCTGAATTAAGGTAAACAAAAGGAACTATTCAAAACATTTCTTAGAATACATTGACATTAAAAACATGAAGATCTGGCATTCATGTCTTGAAAAAGACAAACTAGTCCTAACAACTGATTTTGTAGCAATTCACTTAATATCTCTGAGCTTCAGCATTCCTATCTATCATCTATCTATCTGTCTATCTAGTTTATGGTAATATGGAGTCACACTAGATTTTTACCTGTAGGGACAGATGTTTTAAAAGAGGTGTTATTTTTAAAGTAGTGCTAAAGTACTTAATGTTTTGAATTCTCTCTGGAGTTAGAAAACCTCTCAGGGTGCTTGTTTACACAATAGTTTGCTTTGTTTCTCACACACACACACAGGTGCAGCACAGATAATGCCCCTTTTTTTATTACAAACTGATAAGCATGTAATTCTGTAACATAACAATATGAACTCAAGAACGCCATGTGACGTTTTAGGTGAAATGTTCAAATTAAAGCTATAAATTATTACACACATGTGATTACCCTCCCCACCACACTCAAGCAGGTATTACTTCTGTAGAACTCTGTGTGTGTGTATATATATGTTATATATATTATAATCCTATAATACTATTAGGCAACTGTTGTGTAATTGGTTATATATTATCAAAAATCAGAGCTCAGGTTTCTGATGACTCTGGTCTACCTGCTGAATTTCAGTGAGCATAGCTCGCCTATATTCATGGTGGTGTGGCTACATTGGCCCCAGGAGTCTAAAAATGAATGAAGCCAAGAAGCCTATTATTTTCACTTCTCCTAAACAAGGCTGAATTAGATGTTTCGTCTTACAAGAACTCTAATGTGAGGAACTGAGAAGCAGAAATACATTCTGCTGTTTGTGCGTGCCTTCTCAAAACAAGGCAACGGACCGGAGTTAAGAGTTCTAATGGCTCTCAGCTGCTTACACTTTATAAATTTGGACAGGATACAAGTGGACATGCTTGTGATAAATGAGTCCTCTAGTAAATCTGAAATTTTCCTAATAAATAAAGTACAATAGAGCACTTTTTAAAATATATCCCATGACAACATGCAGAAGTCTGAAAAAGGAGCTACAAATAATGCTGCTTCTGTAAAAACCTTCTCTTTGTTGAATCGATATTGATATAAGTTAACCAAAGAACATGTATGCACAACCCAAGGACATGGGCAACAATGTGGGGATTGGCTTGGGGTGGGGCGAAGGTGAGGCTGGGTGAGGGAGGGGAACGGGAGAAAATGGGAACAACTGTAACAGCTTAAAGAATAAAAACATAAAGCTAAAGCATAAAAAATATTGATATTAGTTGGGAGTAGTTATAGAATGTCTCTTTTAAAGAAAAAATACTAAGATTAAAGAATCATATACTTTTTAAACATGAAAGTAGATTAAAGAAATATCTTTCAAACCCTCCGTTTTACAAAGGAGGAGACAGAATACTTTAATATTATTCATATTAGATCATATGGCAAAATACTTTTTATCTGTGGAAATTATGAAAGGGAAAAAATCATGTTTGTAATGGTTATAGCTTTTTTTAAAGGAAACATGCCATAAATCATCATAGGGATCAGAAATATCTTAGAAGTCTGTATACTTTAATTTAACATGCAAAGGCATTAACCATACTTATATTCTAAAATCTTTCATTTTTGTTGTTCTAATTTGTTTATCATCTACAATTATTACACTGTATATGCCTTAACAATTGTTACAAAAATTCAAGCTCTAAAATCGTTAGTAAAGTCATTAGTAATGACGATGAGATTTGTGTTGTAGGCTCAAGGGAAAATTTTCAAATTCTTGTCTTTTAAGAATGTGTAATCAGAAACATAATGGTTTGATTAGTTCACTGGATGCTCTGAAATGTGTAAGTATAGTTTCACATATAAAATAATTGTGAATACATGATTTATATGTTTATTTTTATGTATACTTTTATTTTTTACAATCTATGATTTCATATTTTCTCCACATCAACAAGCCAACAATAAAACAGATATTTTGAAAATGTTTTCCTATGTTGTATTACTTATTTCTTATTAAAGTGTCTTTATTGACACATGCATTAACCTTACATGTTAGCCAATAACAGGATTACGCCTATTGAGATGGTTCATGAAGAGAGGGCTTTTCCCCCAGAAATATACCTATCACATATTCAGCCCTCTCATTTTTCTTTTAGAATCATATCAAAAACAGTTCTTCTGGGAGAAGCAAATTAGCTCAGGTACTGCGAGTGAGCACCTCATTAAAATGTTCCTGGTTAATAAGCATGCAGAAATGCCTCAAGTGTAAGTAGATGGTGCAGATGGGTAATTTGAATATGCATATATTCCTGCCTTTATGTTGCTCTGCCCTACTTAAACTACCATTTATTTGAGTTAATGCCACAGCATATCGATATTTCTCTCCATTGCATCCAGAGTTCAGACTGAAATTATTCCTCTGTGCTGTGTTATGGATGAAAGATTTGAGCAGGATTTTTTCTTCAGTGGTAGTCAAAGTATCCACAATGAAACTGAAGAATGCACACTAACCATTACACCTAGGGAATGTGGGTGTTCTCACTTAGCTAATCTCACTCAATACTGCATCTGGCCTGAATCTTGATTACTATGGTTCCAAACTCACAAATAAACCTGATGAATTCTCTGCATGCTACATCAGGTCAGACTTCAGTAAATTATCATCTTGTGACATGTAGTCATTTCAGGCTACCCAACAGCAATTAAATCCCAAACAAACTAGTACACAAAAATAAATTGCCTTACTTCTTACAACATGCTGAATTCCACAAAGTAGTACAACTCTCTCTAAAACAAACACAAGGCGATGGCTTGCGTGTATAATAACGTGAAACTTCACATGAGCTTAAATAAATTTGCTCATTTAGTTCATTCTGTGACTTTTTTCTTAATAAGAAATAAAAGAAATTGGAGGAGTACATATCTCTATGTAAGAAATTGTAAGGTTCCTTTTCTTTAATTCCTATAACACAGAGAAAAGAAAATCATCTTAACATTTGTTCTTCCTTGAAATCTTTAGAATTCCTACTGTGAATGAAAATGGTGAAGCAATTAGCATGCACAGTTTGTTGTACATGGTGCCACATTTTATTAAATTGTTAAGTGTAGTTATCGGACTTTTGTTGTGTCTCTCCAGAAAATTTCTTTCTTTTCCTTCTCTCCATTCCCTTCCTTCCTTTATACTTTTTCTCACACTGACATACATTTATACTTAGACCTCAGGTTTTAATCCAAGGTTGGACAGATGTTAGTTAAGAATTTTATTTTATTTTCTAAAATTCATGCAAGGAGCAGTGGGGCATGAAGTGAAGGGGAAAACTTGGAAAGCATTGAAACATGGAAGGGAAGAGGATCCAATTGCTGACAACTGCCTATTGAATTCCAAGTCTTGCATCAATGTGATACCGATGTATAAATGCAATCATGGCTGTTAGTATGATGTGCATTAGAGAAATTTAAAGGACATGGGGCTAACAAAAGAAGCAATAATTATGGTTTTAAGAGAAAGATGCAACTTAAACCTAGGAACAGATAAGTATAATTTTTCAGAGCTTTACATTCAAAGCAATTTGACTAATTTTATCAAATATGGTAATACAAAACCTTTATATGCTTTTGAAAGATATGTAAGGTCCAGGAGTCTGTCTTTCCAAAACACAAGCAAACAGTTTGAAAGTAAAAAGATGATCTGTACCCGATAAGATGTTTATAACTTGAAATTCATTTCCCAATAAAAATACTGTTTTAAGTATTTAAGATCTCAAGTGTTGAAGGCTAGGCTCCCTGGAAAATGGACTTTGAGACATAAATGTGCTCCTCAAAGTTTATTTAAAGAATAGGATGAACATCTGCAGGGGAGGAGCGAGAGAGGCAAGACTGGGCAGCTGGAGAAGTTGAATTGTGATGCAGTAGCAACAAAGGCCTCAGTTGATCCCATGGGGAACCCTGAAGCTGGAATGGTTTTTTCAGAATTATCTCTAATTGAGACAACAAAGTAGGGCCTTCATACCTCAGACTGACCAGTCATTAGGTGCAAGCTGATCTGGAGGAGAGGGCATGATTTGAGTGAATTGTTCTTTGTTCAAGGCAAGATCCCTTGAGGAGGGCCTCAGTCAGAAGCCATCAGCTGGCCAACACTGCCAGAAGCTGGGCAAGTGAGTGCTTCAGTCCCAAAATGGAGAAAGGTGATCTGGGCCACTGACCACAGCATCCACTATGCTTACCCACAAAAGCCTATTTAATCCTTAATATAATGGAACTCTCATAGTAATGATATAATCTTTAATACAGATGGACTACATCAATAAGAGAAGGAGCTAGAACTAAGTCAACTTTCCAAGTAGACAAGAGTTGTCATTATGATCCTTCCACTTCCTTTTTTGTACTTGTTTCTCATTAGCACCTAGTGAGTCATTCCACAAGTTGAAAGTTCTTGTTGCCCTTCCAGTACCATTATCCCACCCCAGCCCTCATAGAGACACTGAAGCATCCCACTCTCATTGGCCCTGTCTCATATGGTGCTCTAGCTCTAAAATTACCAACTTCTGTTTTACACTCAAACTTGTCAATTCTTTCATGTAACAACTGAGTTCTAAGTGGAAGCAATTATATTAATGTTGTCTACTGGAATGTATGAAAGCCAGATAGTCCTTTTTCCTTTCACCAGCATTTTCACATTTAAAAAGAAGCTGTAGGCAACCTGAATCAAGTGAAATGAAAATAATGGATTTAGGAACAGAAATTGATCTGCCCTGAGTGAGCTCAGAAATATGGCTCAACTTTGTCTCAAATTCTTAAGATAATCCTTTATTTTATAAACTTACAGTTTATCCTTCTTAGAATCATCTTTTTAAAAAAGCATTTTCTTTATTTATATTTAGAGAGAGGAGAAAGAGAGGGAGAGAAATATCCATCAGTTACCTCTCACACGCCCCCAACCGGGGACCAGTCCATAACCCAGGCCTGTGCTCTGAGCAGGAATCCAACCGGCACCTTTCAAATTGCAGGATGGTGCCCAACCAAGTATGCCACACAGCCAGGGAAAAATCATCTTAATTTCACACAAAATTTCATGTTTTTAGTTACAAAATGCTTTTCAGCAAGTTATTAGTGCTAGTAATTAAACTTCAATAAGTTAGATGACAATTCTGTTGTAGACTTAGTAAAAATGTTGTGGAAATGGATTTTTAAAAGCCTAACCTTTCCCCTTGCTTCTTCAATTTTCAAAAACATAACACTATGATACAATATTAATTATCAGTCTTCTGCATGTGCCATTTTGTTAATAGATTTTGGTAAGGATATGATTCAGTTTCTTATGAAAGAAAATTTTTAAATCAACCAAAAATAACATGCCAGTGATTTTAATTAATATTCAACCATAAAGTCCTTTATACTTGTATCTTTTTTTAAATCTTCACTTAAGGATATGTTCATTGATTTTAGAGAGAGAGAGAGATGTCAGAGAGAAACATCAACTGGTTGCCTCCTGTACGCAACTGGACTGGGGATCGAACCTGTAACCTAAGTATTTTCCCTGACTGGGAATCAAACCTACAACCATTTGGTGTACAGGACAATGCTCCAACCAACTGAGCCACCCTGCCAGGGCTATACTTGCATCTTTTTCTACCATAATGTATTTTTTGTTTTAAAAGTAATTGCACAGTTTTATATATTTCAAGATATTACAACAGTACCAAAATCTCATACTAAAATTATTTCATTGTTTCATGTAACACATTTACAAAGTGCTTATGGTATTCTTTGGAGAGGGTGTTATTACTAGAACAGCCCTATATTAGACACAGTTACAGCATCATCAAGTTGGGTAGCTGGGTTTCCTTGATGATAACAACTGAGCACTTTAGAAAAAAAAGAAAACAAATATCTAAGAAAATCTGTGACATTTCTCTAGGTAAACTATATACAAATTTTTATATGATAGTAATAACTAATTTCAAAGGCCTTATATGAGTATAAGTAGAGATTACTTTTTCTCTTTTTTTAAAATTATTTCATTGTTGTTCACCTACAGTTGTCTGCATTTACCACCCACCCCCAACCCCAGGCAAACCCACCTCCCTCCCTTGCTTCCACCCTCCCCCTTGGTTTTGTCCATGTGTCCTTTATAGCAGTTCCTGAATACCCTTGTCCCCATTATCCCTTTCCCACTCCCCTCTGGTTACTGCCAGTTTGTTCTAAATTTCAATGTCTCTTGTTATAATTTGTTTCTCTGGTTTTATTTTGCTTGCTTACCTCACAAGCGTCTTGGCTGTGGCTGATCTGAGTTCCCCGGTAACTGATCTGGCCTCGGTGCTTTTGCTCATGAGTCCCTATATAAAACCCCTTAACATTTCATATAGTAAAGGCTGCGTGATGATGTACTCCTTGAACTTGACCTTATCTGAGAAGCACTTTATCTGCCCTTCCATTCTAAATGACAGTTTTGCTGGATAGATTATTCTTGGTTGTAGGTCCTTGATTTTCATGATTTGAAATATTTCTCTCCAGCCCCTTCTTACTTGGAAGGTCTCCTTAGAGAAATCCGCTGACAGTCTTATGGGAATTCTTTTGTAGGTAACTGTCTCCTTGTCTCTTGCTGCTTGTAAGAGTCTTTACTTATTCTTGATCTTGGGTAATGTTATTATGGTGTGCCTTGGTGTGTTCCTCTTTGGGTCCCGCTTCTTTGGGGTTCTTTGAGCTTCTTGGACTTCCAGGAAGCCTATTTCCTTTGCCAGATTTGGGAAGTTCTCGTTCATTATCTGTTCAAAAATACGTTCAATTTCTTGGTGTTCCTCT
>PVJI01026038.1:0-19534 GCA_004026765.1 Micronycteris hirsuta
AAAGGTGCCGAGTAGTTTTAGAACGGAAACAGGACAAAAGTAGTGTCATTAAAAAGAAGTATTTAAAGAAAGTAGACTTCTTTCTAAAGAAATTCCAAGTATAATTTTAGACTGCCCCATGGCCAGGAGGAAGCTTTACGTGTCTAAGCTACTCTGAATCTTGAATATTAGCAACTATTTGCAAAGAGAAGATAGTAAAAGGCCCATCCTCTATAATTCATCATTTTTTCTAGAATTAAACTGATGATGCAAATGAAGGAATACTAGGTAGATGCTGAAAAGCACATCTGAGATAGTGACAAGCCTTCAGAAATTTCAATTGAGGCTTTGATATTAAGATAAACTTGATATATTGATGTTCCTGCATCCAAATATTGATTGGAAAAAAATCACAATAATAATGACAAGAGCAAATAACACATTTACCTGTCTATGGGCCAAAGCTTCCAAAAGACCACGGAACCTAGCCAGCAATTCAGAGTAATCACCAATATGAGGAGGAGAAGGCAATGAAAAAGCTACTAGTTTTGTAATATGTATCCCTTTTATGACAACTCAGTAAGCATTCATCTTTTTGCTTTGTGTAAAAGATTCAAAATTGCTTTCTGAGTGACTGGCTTTTCACAAGGATTCCAGAGAGATGAAGCCTTTCACCTCTAGCAGCCCAGCCTGAGTCAGTAGTGCAGGAAATTTACTGGCAATTAAAAGCCAAGTGTTGACCTATATGAAATGAAAGGTTACAAACATTCCAATGGGCAGGTTTCAACAGCTCAGAGTGACATTTGATACAATTGGAACAGCTGGAAAGCGTGGAAGGGGTTAAACACTTTGGCTGGGCATTTATTTTTAAAACAAATACCAGAAGGAAATGTGACAGTCCATAATTGTGAAGTAGACAAACAGAGAAGGATTATTTGATGTTTCAGAGAGCACATGACTCACTGTCCAGGCACCAGCTGTGCTTTCACTTTCTAAAATGTTTAATGTATGAGGCCCCCTGTGCACACACATATTCTCTCTTTCTTTCTCCATCTCTCTCTCTCTCTCTCCCTCTCTCTCTCTCTCACACACACACACACAACCAGTTGCTCTTTTCCTGCTAGGGATTCTATCCACTTTTTCTTAAGATCTTCTCTCACTTGTAACCTTCCAACTATTCTGAATTATTAAGGGTGACCTTTCCGCTATTATATTATTAAGAAGACACTCTGGGAAAAAGAAAACAAAATGCCCATCCTGACCCTTTCATTGTCCTCTTGAAAGGGGATTTCTACCTCCACATTGTTCCTCTGCATCAAAGGACCCTGATACTTATCTCCATAGGTGGAAGCTGCTCGAGAGAAAGATCAAGAAGAAACTTGATGGGAAACATTGAACCAGTACTATATCCAGACTCATTCCTGTTTCACTGAAACTACTTTTTTTTAAACTTATTTTTTTATCATTGTTCAAATACAGTTGTCTGCATTTCCCGCCCACCCCAGCCATCCCCACCTCCCACCCTCAATCCCACTCCCTTTTGGTTTTGTCCATGTGTACCTGAAAACCCTTCCCCCTTTCCCCCCATTACCCCCTCTCACTTCCCCTCTGGTTACTGTCAGTAGTTTGTTCTTAATTTCAGTGTCTCTGGTTATATTTCACTTGCTTGCTTGTTTTGTTGATTAGGTTCCCTGCCTCCATGGTGCTCAAGCCTGAATTGAAACTGCTTTTTGAACTACAACAGTAACTTGGAGTGTCATTCAAAGGATCTTGTGCTGCTTTTTAAATAGTTTTCTAAAGGCTAAAGCTTTAAGAGGAATTATTTACTTATTCAAACAATAGAAGTATTTTCACCCACAAATGCTATGGTTGTGTAATCCTCATCTAAACAAAGAGATGAGATAAGATAGAGGATAGATGATAGATAGATAGATAGATAGATAGATAGATAGATAGATAGATAGATAGATTAGATAGGTATATAGATAATTAACAGGAAGGGAGAGAGGAAAAGAGGAAGTGATGTCTTCAATGTTCCCATTGGCTGATGGTTTTCCAGGTTGAGAAATGGAACTCATTAAATACATAAAGGAAATCCTGGTGATTCTGGACAACCCCACCTACCAAAACATGAGTGCACTTCTACATTAGGATGACTTTGAGCAGAATCTAAATCACTTCCCAGGTTTATAAGGTGTCTAGTTCCTAAAACCTCCCACAAATAGATGATCACAATACTCTGTAAGTCTACATTATCATTACAATAGATAAGTGCCAAGTGAGGCATCTCTAGAACTCTTGGGTCTACCACCCTACTCTGTACCTCAAAATCTACCCTGGAGAAAACCTTTCATGCTACAGTGACCCTGACAAAAACTTGATTCTGTGACACTCAGCACCCAACAACTGCAAGCCCCAAAACCATGGAATGAGAGGCACCTGACTCTGAGAACCTAGACATTTTTAAGCAAAAGTTCTTCACGAGGTGGGAATCGACCTGGTTCCCACTTAGACCCCATGGAGAAGGCTCTGGTCCACAGAACCCCTGTTCTTTCCTGAGAAAAGAACCCAATCCCACAGTGACTCACAAAATTATGTAAAGGCAAAGGATAGACTCCCACTAGCAAAACTGGAGCCTTTCTCTCTCTCTCTTTCTCAACCCCTCCGTCCCTCCCTCTCATTCATACACATACACACACACTCAGCTTAAGGCACTAGAGTCTACATCATTTGCCCACTTTAGTATCGAGTACAGTTGTTGCAAACCCTAGAAAATACATGCTTCTGAAGTGAAGTTCCCCCCCAGTCTCAGGGCATTTGAAGGGGTCCAGATCACCTGTTTTGTCTTGTCAGCCTATGCCTCCACCCATTAGCCAATGAAGAAAGATCACCTGGAAACACAAAGTAATTGCCCAGGCTGCATCTACAAACTGCTATGGCTCCAACCCCCACTAGAAGATGCCCCTTTGGATGGCATCCCTGGGTCTAATCACATCACTGTTTTTATTGTAATTTAACATATAGTCGATCTCTGGAAGAGGCCATTGAGGTTTCTCTCCCAGCGTCTTCCCCTGCACTATAGTCTAAGTCTTAGTGCTCTAAGACCTCTGAAATCTCCTAATTCCTCAGAGCTTGGCCAGCTCCACCATGCTGGCCTTGGGCATCCAGCCCTCCCCACTGCAATTCACCTTTCCACTTCCCACTCACTGCCTCACTCCCATACTCAAAAAAGTTCAATGGCCACTACTGACTTTTACTAGATCAAGCTTAATTTTACTGACTGCAAGGCCCTTTATAAATAGCATCATCCCACCTACTTCGCTGGGTTTATCACAGTTTGGAGGACCTTAATCAGGCCCATCACTTCAAAATCCCAGACAGCTAGCCACCCTCATTCCGACGATTTTCCAAATCTACACCCCAGAGCAATGCTGAAATTTTTTTCTCTGGTATACCTGAAATTGGAAAATTTTGGAGTCGTCTTTCAGTGATGGAGGTGATAATTATAAATAAATCACTTGAAAGTAATTGTTTAAATTGTGAATTAAGGAGAATGGTTTGGCTATTTAAATGTAATTAGTTTAATTAGGTAGAAGAGGATTTTTTTAACATAAGTAATAACCACCAGAGTTAATTTGCTACTTGAAATGTATGCTGGTGGGAATTAATTAAACCTCCACAAGTAACCCTTCACACGGTGGCTCTCAAACATTAGTCAACACCAGAATCTTTTTGTTAAAACTCAAATCGCCAGAAATTCTGAGTGTGTAAACCTGTGATGAAAACAGAGAATCTCCATTTCTAACAAGTCCAAGGTGACCCTGATGCTCCTGGTCTAGAGCACACTTTGAGACGACTGGCCTGGTATATACTCTATCTCAGACCATCTTCAGCATTGCATGTCTGCATCACGTCATTTCATACTTACAATGAAAACCTAAGAGGCTGGCCTCACTAATATGTGCATCCTGCAGACAAGGAAGTTAAATAACTTGTCTGCAGTCACACCGCCAGTAAGTGGTGGAGAAAGCATTCAGCACTAAGCGATCAGCTCCAGGTCCTGCATGCACCACAAGCCTTTCGTATGTATTGATTGTGAAAGTGTCATTTGAAAAAAGGAAACAGATCAGTCCCTTCTGTGGGCATAATGTCTCTCCCTGAGGAGTAAGGCAGGGGTAACATTAAAGACAGCATTAAAGGGCCACAATGTTCAAACAAAAATAGAACCCTTACCTAGAACAGTTTCGTGAGGATTAGTCATCGGTGTCTTTCTAAAGCTCCACATCGAAGCTCTTCGGACAGCAACCCCACATCCTCTAGAGGCTAGTATGGATTCAGTTCTGCTGCAGACAAAACCCTCTACTCCCGCCCCACCCACCCCCAAAAAAGACTGTTACCACACTGACCTCTCCACTTCCCTAGTTTTAAAAGCTTCCCAGGCTATTCCAACGTGCAGCCAACTTTGATAACTAGAACTCCAAGCACCTGCTGGATCTCCCCACCTCAGCTAATGACTTCTCTGGAGATACAGCTTTGACCAGGTTTATCCTATCAATGCTCTCTGGTCCACCACTGCTCCTGCGCCCGTTCAGCCAGCCCCTATCCAGTCTACACAGATGTCGGTATTTCACATGCCCCTCTCCGACGTCTCCAGCCCTGGCCAGGGTGCAGTGGTTCTCTGAATTTGAAGATGTATGTCCAATTACACAATGGTTTCTGTTTATCACAGGGGCTGGGGAGACTGGTAAAGAGAGTCAAAATCTTTATTTTGTAAAAACTCCCTCAGTAAAGTTCCATTTCATATGAAAATACTATGAGAATAGCACATGTCCTTGTTTGGCATGTTTAATATGTTCATACAAGATGTTTTCTTAGGATAGAGCCTGATTCTCTGGTATGGAATGCAAAGCCCAAGACATTCAAAAGTACTTGTGAAATGCAAACAGTTTCATCTATTAATGGTGGTGCCCTCTGGCCTGGATTTTTTTAAAGGTATATATCATGTAGATTCTGCCCATTTCTAAAAATGTTTTAAAGAAATATATAATATAAAGGTGTATATGAAACGAAATAGCTGATATAAACATACAGCAATGATCACTGATCATTATAAAGATGAGAGAGAACAGTGAACTAGGAATTAGGAGTGAGCGACTTCCTGTAACTGAGTTCTGTGGTGGACAATGAAACAGAGAAATATTGGATGATCCCAATTTTATTGTAGAGAAAAAAAGGAAGGATGAAGGGAGGAAAGAAAACCTATTTGAGGAAAAAAAAACAGTATTATCCTGGAATTAAATTCTGGATAAATTAATAAATTAAATTATTGCCCTGAGATACCTGGTCCCGTAACAATCAAGTTGGCGTTCAAGTTTAGCGCCCCCTTTTGGAGTGTCACTCAGGGTCTGTGGTGACATGCAAACCATGCCTATCTAAATCGTGAAGAGAGAATGATTAATTAGCTCATTGTCATTCCATGCTGCCAAACATTAGCATATATTATGGTTTTCGGCCATAATACTTATTGTATATGACTATAAATTAATGCAGCCAGCACAGTAAAAATTAATGTCATCTCAATGTTCCCAACTAGGGAAATAGACAATTTTTCCTAGCCTCTTCCCCTCACAAATTTATCATGAAAATGACATTTATGAAATACATCAAGGCATGATGTATTACAATGGTCAGTGAATAGAAATCTCTGGTGTAATGGTTAGTTTTACAATGGTCAGTGAATAGAAATCTCTGGTGTATTGGATTGCAAATCAGTTCCAAAGAAATAATGAGTGAAAATTGTTCTCTATGTAACTCTGTGAAACATGGCCAACTTCAATATAGTTCCTGACTGCTGCATAACAGAAGTTTAATGTGTATTTGCCTTTAAAAAATGAAGGTCCCATTGAGTTATTCTGGGCTATGATATCCTAGCATCATATGCAGAAGACATCAGGACACCTAGCTATATGGCTAGATAGCAGCGCAATTCTCCAGCTGGCACTTCCAGAACCTGGCTCGCGTGCCCCAAGTGATTTAAACACACCTATCTCCAAGCTTGCCCGTGGCTATGGGTTGGTGGACAGCTATAAAGTGGGCAAATGGCCTTCTAGTAAAAGCCACAGCAAAGTCAGACTATCCCCAAGAATAAGCTTATATACCTGGCTCTAGTGGCCATTTTTGTTTGTTTGTTTTCTGACTATTATTTCTAAGTTGCTCCAGAGTATAGCCAAACTGTGCTGTCCTTCTCCTTGACTGCTATGGATTTACAAGGTTGATTTGTACCCCTCACCAAGGCTTAAAAGCCAAGCATCTCAATATTAGAAAAGACTTTTTAAATAATCTAGTCCTTCTACTTCCCAAAGCTGAACTACACACTGAGGAAGCACCTAGCAACAGGGAACCCATTCCCTCTAGTATCAGCAAATCCCATTTTTGGAAATCTCTGGTTTTCAGAAAATTTTGAAAAGGAGCTGCAACCTATTTCCTTCTAACTGCTGGCCAAATTTCACCACTGAGACCATAAGCATTTAATCATTCATAAATCTGATGACACTTCGAACATGTAAAGACAGGTGTCATGCCCGTGATGGTTTTCTCTCCCCACGTCTCAGCGCCCCACGAACGTTAAGCTTGTTTTCCCAAGGCACAGCTTACAGTCTCTTCAGCCCCTTGATGTCCTTCCTCTGAATACTGAGGGATTCTTCTACCCTTCTTAAAACATAACAGCTCTCAACAAATGGTTCTGGAACAATTAGGTATACAGGTGCCAAAAAAATAAACCTAGACACAGACATTATTATCCTTCATGAAAATTAACTCAAAATCTATCATTAACCTAAATGTAAAACTCAATGACATGAAACTTCTAGAAGATAACATAGGAGAAAACCTAGGTGACCTGACAATGAATTTTTAGATAAAACACCAAAGACGTAATCCATGAAAGAAATAACTGAAAAGCTGGACTTCATGAATACTAAAAACTTCTGCTCTACAAAAGGCATTCTCAACAGAATGATAAGATAAGCCACAGACTGGAAGAAAATATTTGCAAAAGAAATATCTGATAAAGGTCTACTATCCAAAAGATACAAACAGCTCTCAAAACTCAGCACTAAGAAAACAAACAACCTGATTTAAAAATGGGCCAAAGATCTTAAGAGACACTTCACCGAAAAAGATATATAGACAGCAAGTAAGCAAAAGAAACGGTGCTCCGCACCACGTGTTATCAGGGAAATGCAAATTAAAGTAACGGTGACATACCACTAGCCACCTATTAGAAGGACAATAATCCAGAACACGGACAACACCGCCTGCTGGCAAGGATGCGAAACAACAGAAATTCTCATGCATTGCTGGTGGGAATGCAAATGGTGCAGCCACTTTGGAAGACTGTTTGAAGCTTTCTTATAAAACTAAACATACATTTACCATATGATCAAGCAATTGCTCTCCTTGGGATTTACCCAAAAGTGCTGAAAATTTAAGTCTGTGCAAAAACTTGCACATAGCTGTTTACAGAAGATTTATTCATAATTACCAAACCTTCTATGCAACCAAGAAAGATATCTTTCACTAAGTGAATGGATAAACTGTGGTACAACCAGACAATGGAATAATAAAATGCTACTCAGTGCTAAAAAGGAGTAAACTATCAAGCCGTGAAATGACATTAAAGAACTTTAAAAGTATAGTTCTAAATTCAAGAAGCCGATCTGAAAAGGCTACAATCTGCATGATTCCAAATCCATGGCATTCTGGAAAGGGCAAAACTATGGAGACAGTGAGAGGATCAGTGGTTGACAGGTGATGGGAGGGTGGAGGGGGAAGGCAAGTAGGCAGAGCACAGAGAGGATTATTAGAAAAGTGGAAATACCCTGTATGCTATTATCATGGATATATGTCATTTGTCCAGACCTATAGAATGTACAAATTATGAATGAACCATAATGTAAACTGTGGACTTGGGGTGATTATGATGTGTCAGCGTAGGTTCAGGCTTGGTGACAAGCATGCCACTCTGGGAGGGGATGTGGATAAGGGAAAGGCTACGCATGTGTGGGGGGAAGGGGGTAAATCTGTGTGTCACCCTCTCAGTTTTGTTGTAAACCTAAAATTACTCTAAAAAATAGACTATTTAAAAAAAAGTAATAGCCAAGAGATGGTTGGAAGTGCTCAGTGTTGGGTTGAGCGTGACTGTCACCTGCGTCTCACATATCAGACGCTCACTTGCGATACAAGAGCACATTCATTCTGCTGGTAACCACGGGATATTCATGGCGCTCACTGCTGATTAAAATCATGTCCTCCGCAGTTTTTGAGGCAGAGTTAAGAGGCACTTTAGGTTGCAACCATGGATTTACTTACATGAGGAGATAAAATGCCTTTGTTGTAAAATACAAAACTTCCATGTTGTTTCCCCCATTCTAAATGTCCATCACACGTGGCTGGAAAGAACCTACTTTTAGCTATACCATGATACTTAGTTTGTAACTCCTATGGATGTTAATAATACAAACTCTTCTAGCCTTTGAAATTCCAAACTAAAACGAGTCACCATAATACTACCACTATAATAGCCATATTCTAACAAAATAATGTGTATCTCTGAACCTATCTTTCATTACTTAGTAAACATTTAAAGTCCCAATTATCTAGCAGAATTGCCAGCACTATTATTAACTTCATTTTGCGGCCAACATAATAAGAGCATTGACAATGCCATGTACAACTTCAGAAGAGAAACTCCCCAAATCAGCCTTTGTCCAGGTTCTAGAAGTTATGTGCTGATAAATGCTTTACAACTAGGGTGAACGCCTTGTGCTACGTGCCTGTCATCAAATGGGGTCCGATTTTATATTTGTGTTCAGGTCCCACAGCCATTGATTGCAGCTAGAACTCACATCTAAGGCTTCAAACTTATAATAGTAAGATTTATTCCATGCTAGGCAGTAGCACTTTCTTAGTGCTTCAGTAAAGAGCATATGGTCTTTAAGTTGTTCCATGGAAACTATTCCATGGTGAAATAAGCACATATTACATGCTTCTATTGGATAATTACAATGCTCATTAGCTTTGATAGGGAAATCTGTTTAACAGTATTGACACAGCATTTCTTAATTTACTTAACTCCAGAAACTTGCCCACTCCAACCCCACTGCCCATTAGCATTCACATATATGAAGAACATACACTGGGGAAACGTTTGCCTCCTGACATATTTTACCTACTTTTCCTAGTATATTCCTAGTATATTCCTCAGGTCTGTATATTGAATATATTACATACTCCTCCACTTGATAGACTTTCAAATATCTGAGTATAGCTCTTATATTTTTCCAGAACCCTCCAGAGGCTGATTGCAAGTAAGCTAAGAGTTCTTTTCTAAGGAAAGATGGCAATGCAGGTGTAAAGAAAGGAAAATATAAGTGGAACCCCCATTGGCTTTGGAGGCACAGATGATATTTAATTCCTTGGATCTTTCTGGCACACCCAGAGGGATTCACAAAAGCTACTACAGCAAAGAAGTCTTCTGTGTCAGCTGGAGGTCTTCCAGAAAGCCCACTGAAAACCCGGCAATCCTCCAAGAAAAGGCGGGGGAGGGGCGGGAGCCACTTATGTCAATGGTTTCACCAGGTTCATTAATTGTATCTGGAGGAACCATTATGGGCGCAAACCAATGACCTTCTCCTACCCTGTAGACTCAAGCAAAAAGTACCTGATTACTATTCAGCCTGGGCCGAACATTTCTAAGGACTTTTTAATGAAGAAGAATGTTTCTAAGAGGGACAAACTGGTCAACTCTAAAAACCTTTTATTAAGTATTAATGGAAAGGAAAGCTGATTCTCAGCCAAATAAAAATGAGTTTAAAATAAAGATCTCTGCCAGGGTTTTCTTCTATCTTTGTAGGCTTTTGCTCTAACCTCTGAGAAAAGAAATTTCTAAAATCATGGGTAGCTTTGCTACTTTTTCAGGAGGTACAAAGCAAGGAAAAAATTAAAAAACATGAGCTTTATAAATGAAGGCATGAGGTGGATAGGAAACGTGGCTTCAAATTCCAACTGGACACCCTCCAGACCTGTGCAGGGTTTTTACAAAGCTCTTGATGGATTAGTTCTGTAGGGAAGATAATTCAAAATACTCAAGGAGAGCATAAGATAGTAAAATTCTTGAAATAACTTTGTGTCTGAAGGCAGGAGCCTTTTATTTGAGAATAACAAAAAGTACAGGTGAACTGTGAAAATAAAAGACCATTTGGAGTTCTTTTAGTCTTTACCCTGCAGCAAACCAAATACAATTAAATATTTAATGAAATCTCAGTCTAAGTCCAACCAATGCAAGCAGAAAAAATGCCAAGATGGTTTTTAAAATTTAATCCGTAACCCTAGGTCACTCACCCAGGGATATCGGTAATGGTGCGACAAGTAAAGCAGAGGAAGGGCTAAATTCTGGGGCCATTGAAGCCCACGCATACTTAAAGCCACAGTGCTGTAGCGGCAAATACGTTTTAACCTGTCATAGTCTACACTGGCCATAGGAAGGTTTCACGCTGACTAACACAGTGGGTGAGTGGAGAGAAAGCAGTGTATTGGACTGATGTTGTGAATTATTAGTATAAGGACTAACTTTTTTCATATAATGCTTTTGGAACATAACACAAAAATAACAGAAAGACAAAATAAACAAGCAAAAACAAACAAGCAAAAAAAGAAACCCAAAACTAAAACCTCATACACCATCCAAAACCCCAACAGGAAAATAGGGAAAGGGGGAGCAGGCATTATTAATGGCCCATTATACAAAGCTCTCAGGTGATCTCTCCCCTTGGCTTAATGAAATCCCACTCCTCCATGCGCCTCCCTGCCAGCACGCCGGCCCCCTGTCATCTGTCATTCCACCACAGCCATTGTGAGCCCACGAACCTGACCAAATCACTTCCTTGCCTGTAAGTGATTCTTATAGGCTTCCTGTTACCTAGGAGAAAGGTACCAACTTACTGGTTTGACATTCAAGTCCTTGTCAGTAACCCCTTGCCCCACTTCTCCAGCCTGATGCCTCTGCTCTCCTACCCTCACCATTTAGCGCGTGCGGCATGCATAGTGAACTTCCTGTCCTGTTCTCCCGAGTCTTTGCATCTGTCTTTCTCTCTTCTCACACTGCCCTCCCTCCAAGCCTTCCTCTGTGAAATCACTCATCGATCCGAACTCTGTTCAATTATCATCATTTCTATGGAGATTTTCCCAGTTCTCTTGGGCCAAATTAATTGCTTCCCTCCTTGTGCCCCAAGGGCACCTTTATTGTAAATAATAAACAATGACAGATTAAATCATTAAGCACTTACTATAGGCCAGGCACTATTCTATGCACGTTTACTCATTTAACTTAATCCTTTTTTAAACCTCATAACAATCCCATGAGGCTAGTACTGTTATTATTATTTCTCATTTTCCAAATGAGAAAGCTGAGGCACAAAGAGGTGCAGTGTCCTGACTTAGGTCATTCGGCCAGTAAGTGGCAGACACAGGATTCTGACACAGGCAGCCTGGCTGACACATGGCGTTCATGCTCAACACTGCCACCAGCTACCAACAGGCTGAGCCTCCTGGGACCGCGCTGGGAGATTCTCTGGGGCTCAGCCAGGCCAAAGGGGTTCTCTGAGACAGGGGCCAATTGACTTGCTTCTCACCAAAAGTTGTGGGGACCCCCCCAAACTGGGAAAATAAGCAAGGCCAAGAATTGAGGGGGAAGATGAGTCTAGCAAACCAGAGAAGAGAGACTTTACTCATCACCTAAACCAAGGGAGAAGTGCAGAGGTCAGAGCTGAGCTCTAAAATCAAAGACCAGAGAGCCAGGGACCAGGCTGTTTCCATAAGCAGCAAAATGCCTTACTCACCTTTTGTCCCCATAGCTGAGCTCAGCAAAGCTCTTTTGTTTGAAAAGGTATAAATAAATCTAGCTATCAGTGTGCTTTAAACATTTTATGGGAGCACCAGGCGCTGGCTCAGAGGGTTGTTTCGTTCCTTCCAACTCAGACCTTTGCAAGTCCAACCTTGAGGCGGCCCTCACTCAGAGGGACATCATCGCCGCCCAGCCTCGGAGCAGACCGCAGAATCATGGAACCAGGACTGAAGTCTTTTGTTGATAAAGCACAGACTACTGACTCGTAAATAATACCAGCTTACTTGTCACTTGCTCATAATGTGTTTTTTTATTTCAGGTCATCACACTGAAATCTCTGTGTCATTCTGAGCTGAGGCGTTGGCGAGTGGCAACTCCGGCAGCTGTGAGTGGAGAACACAGGGCCGAATCCCCGAACGGAAACAGAGCCTCGCCCCAGCTGACCCCAGGTGGAGGAGAGTGGCTGTGAGGAGTCCTGAGACACGCATTAAACTCTCTGAAAGCAAGAAACAAACTTCCATTATGTTAATCCCTTAAGAGTTTAGAGATTTTGCCCTGGCTGGTGTGGTTTAGTGAATTGAGTGCTGGCCTGCGAACCAAAGGGTCGCCAGTTTGATTCCCAGTCAGGGCACGTGCCTGCGTTGTGGGTCAGGTCCCCTGTTGGGGGTGCATGAGAGGCAAACACACATCGACGTTTCTCTCCCTCTCTTCCTCCGTCCCTTCTCCTCTCTCTAAAAATAAACAAATAAAATCTTTCTAAAAAAGACTTTAGAGATTTTGTGGTTTTGTTGTCACCATAGCCTTGACTAACACAGACGCCAAATGCTATGGCCTCAACCCTAAAACTCCAGCTCCTTCCAGCTTGACTTTTCAGAGTACTTATTGGAAGTGAAGCGGGGGAACAACATGAGGAAAGAGATACACCTAATGGCATCCTTTTCTTCAGTACAGGCATGGGAATAAATTGGGAAGCAGCCAGATGGGAGCCACGGATATCCTCACAACACACGACAGACCTGGTGTCACGAGGCATCCCACAGACTGACTTGGGACAAGAGAGAGAATAAGCTACGAATGGACTGTGGCGTTATCCTCCTCCAACAAAATCTTCCCCTTCTTGCACTCGCTCTAAAGTCACGTCCTGGATCTGCTTTGATAAATTTGCTGATGCACTGAAGACTTTTGTACATTGTAATACAAGGTTCAATAACAAAGAAAGATGTTAAAGACCTACAGAATTGCCTTTGGAAACAACACACTTTCTCTCACCTCTGTGAGGTACTTTGGACTTACTCTTGATAGAGGAGTAGAGTGAATTTCCTTCTCTCTGCCCCTTTAAATATATTCATCCTCACCACTGTCTTGCCAATGCATTAGCCAAAATGATAAATATACTTTTCTTTAAGCAGTATTAAACTTGGAAATATTAAATGTGCTCACCTTCTTCCCAGCAATTTCAGCATAGCGCTTTACACTACTCATAAAAATTCAAACATAGGCTGTTGGCAGCTTTTTTTATAATAGCAAAAAATGGGAAACAACCTGAACGTCCATCGACAGCAGGCTGGTTATATGGTATTTTTCTGCAAGTGAATTTATAGCCCTTAAAATGATTCTGTAGCTTTAGATTTATTGACAAGCAAACATCCATGTCAGGTTTATGAGTGAAAATTTAAATTATAAAAATATCTATGGTGTGATTCTATTTATATAAAACTGTCTGCTGCCTTTGTGTGCATGCATGTCTGTGTGTGTGTGTTGTTTGTGAATAGAAAAGGCTTAAAGGATTCTCTCCAAAATATTAACAGCGGTTCTCTTTTCTTAGTAGGTTTTGGGATATTTTTCTATTCTTTCCTATGCATTTTTCTATCCTGCTTCAATTTTTAAATTTTCGCGTGGTGTATTTACTATTGTTAAAATTATACAACTGATTTCAGTTGGGGTAGAATGTTGGAACTGGATATTAGGTATCACCTTCCAACCCACCTAGAACTTCATTTCAATAAAAGCACAAAGTGACACTAATTAGGTTCAACAGTCTGCTTCTCAGAGCTCAGGTCTACCTACAGTTTCCATAATAGGAATGGTATCTGATCATTATTCAGACACTGTTCCATGAAAATAATGACGAGGATTTAAAAGTCCATTGGAAGTTAAATTATTCTTTGATGAACATTCACAGCAGACTCACATTCAAATGTGAAGATGAATCTAACAGAGAGAAGACACATAAATCCACTTCAATTAAAACTTCAGGTTTTTTAACTATTGTTGCAGAACGGGAATTCCCAAGGTGATCAAGGTTTTCAATCATGATCTTCAGTTCACGTGGGCAGATGCTTTGGCGTCACTAAGTAACTGGCTGTCAATAATAACTGGAAAAGCAAAAGAAGCTCAAAACTTTATCTGTCAACATGCCCAAAACTATCTCAGGCAAGATATTGTAGGCAAGTTGGTTTTGTTTTTTTTTTATTTTAAGCCTCTCTCACCTGATAGTAAAAGTTCTGTCAGAAATGATTTTAATAAAAGGCAGAGTCAAAATACACTGTCAGCCGTCCTGTTTAAAAACTGACATAGGAGCCAGAATTTAATAACTAAGATCCAAAGAATGGGAGGATGAAAGTAAACAGGAGGTAGATGACTTCAAAATTTTAATGAATTTCTAGATTATAGAAACTTGTCAGAAAAGTGCTATCATGGGAATGTGCCACCAGGAAATATTATGAATAAAGTTTGATTCTAGGCCTAGCTCATCCCTTCAATATTATTATTAGATTCTCAATAAAAGTTGGCCAAATGACTGAATAAGTGTGGCATAATTCAGAAAGAGATTAGCTATGCTGCTATAATAAATACATTCTAAAATCTCAGTAGTTAAAACAATAAAAAGTCATTTATCTCTTAAATCGTGGTTAAGTGTTTTTTGGGTGACAGACAGTTCTGGAAAGTGTTCATCCAAGTGGTGATTCAGAGATCCAGGATTCTTCCATATGGTAGCTCATAATTTGAAACATGTGGCCACTAAGATTGCCACAAAAGAAGAGGGGTTGGGAAATCAAATGCAGTGTTTTATAGGTAGACCTACAAGTGGTATGTGACATCTGTACCCATATTCCTTGGGCCAGAACTCAGTATGTGCTTTCACCTTGCTGCAGCGAAGGCTGGAAGTAGTCTTTCTGTGTGTCCAGGAAGATAAGATGGATTTATGAGCATTCATATGCTGACCTTTTTTATGTTAACTATTTAATGGTAATCTTTATCGAACATATTAGATGCTATCTTGCTTTCTTGAAGACAACAATAAACATTATACTCTTTTTCTCTGTGTGTGCCCCAAGTTGATAATTGCAAGCATTCCTCACTGCTCTTAACAAATATACAGACCTGGGGGCATCTTTCTTCTCTCCTTTCTCAGTGCCCCCACAGTCAGTCATCCACATTTATACTTAATAATGCCTTGACGTCGATCCCCTCCGACGTCACTCACTCAGTCTCCTAGAAGATCGCCCTGCCTCCACTCTGATATCACCAACAACTGATCCATTCCATACACTGCCACCAGCTGAATCTTTCCAGAACAATGCTTTAATCACCACTGAAACAACAAGGCTTCGTTATCCTAAGGTATAATATTATCCTCCCTTATCTTTCTGATTGCTACCTCTGCGATAAAGTCTGGTCCAAACTCCTTAGCCTCCACACGCTGAGGGGGCTGCCCAACTTCCCGATCCCCTTTAAGATTCCCTTTCAGCCCACGGTGCTGTCTTCCCCTCCCCATGACATTGCTCATTTTATCCTTCCTGTCTGAGATGCCCTCAGCGTCTTCTGTAATTATCTATGTCCTACCTATTCTTTAACACTCTGTTCCAGACTCATTTTCTGTATTAGTTAGGTAAGATAGCTGCTATGACAGCAAGACACCCAGATGATTTAACACAATAAAAGTTTATTTCCTGTTTTCACAAAATCTAAACTTGTGTTCCTGCTATCAAATGGCTCTCCTTTCAGGTGAGACCACAGGAACCCAGGAGCCCAGGCTCCTTCCATCTTGGTCCCACTTTCAGTTTATAGCTAGACTGTTAGCTACTGCTTTTCATTGCCTCCGGCACACTTCTTTCTTCTGATCAGTACTCCTTACTCTGCTCATAACTCACTGTTGCTAATCTGCTACACAGTGGTTTTCAAATCTTAGCAATGGGAAACTTGCTACAAATAAGATCGGCTGTGGAACCCCAAGGACGTGGACAGAGCAGAACCGTTCGGCTGCCTGGCCCCGAGCAGACTCTCGTTGGACGGAAGCCCCTTTCCCCCGCTCTCCTTCCCTCAGCAACACTGTTTGCTTGTTGAAAAGCACTTTGCTTGGCAACTCATCTAAGATTGTTTATTAGTGGCACAAAACCTATTAATTTTGTCACTCTTACCACAAACAAACAAAGAAAAGGATGAGGAAGAGGAAATGGGAGAAGGAAAGGATTTTGAAAGCTCTGGTGAATAACAAAACTGATAGCTATCACAGAGATTTACCAGGCTTTTCCATAACACCCCCTGTTTTCCCCACGGAAATTCTTCTCAGCAGCTCACAAAGCCTCTTCTGCATTAACGCCACACTAAGACAAAGACATAGAACTGCTTCAAAGTGTCAACACAAAGAAATGATATGACTAGTCATGAATGTTCATTCAAGCAGCTTTTAATGGGAGCACAAATATCTTTCTGAAAGGCATTTAGAGCAATTTAGTCATATATTTTAAGCAAAAATGATAAGATTTAACATGTTAAAAAGTATAGAAATTAGTTCAATTATTTCTAAGAATATTAAGGTCTATGGGTTCAGTGAAAATTTCATGTGCCAAAACCCTTATTATTGTATATGTTCATGCTTATAGGATTTGTCCTTATGAATTAATTTCTGTTTCCCTGGGCTACTATTTATCATCGTTTTTTATTAAACTGCCTTGAATTAAATGTTAACTGAATAGAGAATGAAACAAAGTTTCTTTAACCCACACTGACCTCTAGAGACATAGAGGGATTACAAATACTCGAACAAAGCCAAAATCCACCTTCACGAAATCAGTGTGAGTATAAGAAAAGGATCTATTTGGAGGCATAAGGATAGACAATTCTTTGAGCTCCACATTATACTCCGTTGACTAAGCACACTGCATTGCATGTTATTAAAATTTCACTGCAAGATAAAAAGAAAGAGACAAAGAGCAAGTCTCTAGAGATAAAAGGAACTTGAAAATAATTGAAATTGTTCAAATGTATGTCATGGAAAAAGCATTGAACCATGTATCCAGAGATCTGAGTTCTGGTTCTATTTCTTCCACATAATACCTGTGTGACCCTGGGCAAACCACCTTCCTCCTGAAGGCTTTATCCTCCCCATCAATTAAACGTGGGTTTGAACCAAATTCTGTGATACTCTGTGCTATGTACAAACTAAGAATGTTAACAATTTCTTTTCTAATCTAAAAAAATCTGTCTTTTTTTTAATACTTTCTGTTTTTAGACTGGTCGGTGTAGTACATTACTAGTAAAGATTATTATATTAGTTTCCTGTGGCTGCAGTAACAAAGTGCCACAAACTGGGAGACTGAAACAAGAGAAATTTATTTTCTCACAGATCTGGAAGCTGCAAGTCCAAAATCAAGGTGTCAGTAAGTCTATGCTCCTTCTGAGACTCTAGGTAGAATCCTCCCTTGCTTCACCTTAGCTTCTGGGGGTGGTTATCATTGTTGGCGTCCCTTGGCTTGTAGCTGCGTCCGTCTGATCTCTTCCTCTATGGTCGCATGCTGTTCTTCTCGTGTATCTCCAGGTTACCTTCCCTCTTCTCATAGGGACACCAGTCATATTGGATTAAGAGCCCACCTTACTCTCGTATGACCTCTTTTAACTTAACTAATTACATCTGCAATGGTTCTCTTTCCAAATAAGGCCACATTCTGAAGTATTAGGATTCTTACTTCAATATATCTTTTGGGGGTACATAATTCTTAACAGTGATAATGAGGAAATATACAAGGTCTGTCCAGAAGGTATCCAGCCATGTAATATGAAAAATGGAGACACTTACTGAAGAAGATACAAGAAACATTGTACACAGGACAATGATGCCTCAGTCCCCTTCAAAGTAGGCACCTTGGGACCTCACACAGTTCTCCCAATCACCATCAGTGCTCCTCATATTTTCCTGAATCTCATTGGCAGTCTGAAGTCTCTTCTCTTTCAAAGGTGATTTTAGTTTTGGGAAAAGCCAGAAGTTGCAGGGCACCAAATTAGGTCTGCAGGGGCCTGAGACACCTGGGTGATATGATGTTTCACCAAAAAACTCTGCACGAGACGCGATGCATGAATGGGTGTGTTGTCGTGATGAAGCTGCCAATCACCAGTGGCCCATATCTGTGGCCTTCTGAATCATCTGAATAGTTTCTGTGGAGGAATGTTAAAACTTAATGCAAAATTTAATGTAGATTTGTTGCTCTACTTGCTCAGTCATTTTGAAGGTAACCACCACACAGTACACATGCTCACTCCATGGCAACTACTGCCCCCACTGACTAGTACAGTGAAGTCATCATTGTTCATGCATGTGCATTCCAGTCCATTCTCCTTGGCTGCCAGGTTACATTGATGTCATACAAACCATTCTTGTTATATTAACAATGGCTGGACTTTTTCCAGACAGACTTCATATAGTCAGAGAAACTCGGCAGTTTTAAAAGAGAATCAATGTCATTTGCAATTTAAGTCACTTATAGAGCAAGATATGTATAATGAATCCTTTCCTCCTGAAGGTTGATATCTTTGCTGGAGAATCCCACAGTGAGGAAATAGTTATTCAGTGCAGAGATGGCATGACTTAAGGCTGGCAGAGTGACTCAGATGAGATTCTGGCACCTTGTCGGTGAAGGTGCTTCTGTGTATTGCTCAGACCCAAGGCCTCTGAGGGCTTGTTCTGCAAAGGTTAACACTACGAAGAACCACTGAAACTCAGCCTGGCCATTCTGAGTCAGAAAAATTGTTTTAAATGGTTTGTATTTTCCTCTGAAATTTTGATTAATGTGCAAGAAATGTAAAAGATAAACCTGGAAAATCTTGTTATAAGAGGTAGCAAGGTAGATACAGCAAGGTGGTCTACTAAGGTCATGTCAAGGGGACTCAGGCATCAACATGTTTGCACGGCCCAAATATGAGTCAATTTGTGCATTTATAAAAATAATAACAATAGATTAAAACACATCAATTGCATTTAAAACCCATGAGTTCCCAAAAATACTTAAGAAGGGAAAAAACCTTATTTGTCCCCTTGGTAGAAAATAGGAACAGACACATTATTTTGACAACTTATAAGTAAAGGGAAAGAATCAAGTATTGATTCTGGCTTTACTACTCAAAGCACACCACTATTTTAACCAAAGAGTGAACAAGGGGATGTATTCCAGACAGTGAATGAAAAAGAATCAAATAATAACACTGTCATGTAACCCCTAATGAACTAGAGGATGCCAAGAAATACAATAAGGACACAACAAAAAGAAAACTTCTGGACTTCCGCCAAGATGGCGGCATAGGTGGACGCACTGCACCGCCGCTCACAACCAGAGAGTTTAAACAACGAACTCAATAGCGAAAAATAAACAACCAGAA